>JAJJWX010003172.1:0-131437 GCA_023529315.1 Papaver bracteatum
CCTTCTATGAGTCCCCAACAACATATTTATAGCCAACATACCCATCGAATCTCAGCTCATTCACTCCATATAATCCTCTTTTAACTAAAGATACAAAGAAAATATTTCGAGAATATTTTCTTTCTTTTTCTTCTCTCTGTCATGCGTCTGCAGGTGTCCTGGCTTCCTTATTTATCTTCACACGATCCAAGTCTTGTTAGAGTCTTCCATGCACGCACAAAACACATTGAATCTCCTCCAAATCCACGTGAATACCTCAACTTCCCACATACTCTCATGTTTCCAACCCGTTAATTAACTAGCCAATTCTAGCCACTTACCGGGTCAAGACGAACAGACCTTACCAACTCTGTTAGGCTCCTAAGGAAGATACCCAAACAATTCCAGACCTTTAGTCTCACGAGAATCATGCTTGAATCTTCAACCAAAGTTACTGCCAGGCAAGAACTTTCTTTCCGCCAAAGCTGTTCTTGCTGTTTTCATCAACCAGTGATTTTGCAGCCAATTTTAATCGATTCTAAAGCACATACCATCCCTGTCTAGATGAATTGAGTCGACCCAACAAAAACCAACACATTGAATCGACTTCTAACACCTCCAAATCTTCAACCCTAAATCTGCACCCATTTTCCGCCAAAATTTGAAATTCAAACGAAGAAGATGACTGCCCCTTATCCAATCCGGGAGTGCGAATAGTAATTAGGTGTAAATAGAAATTCCTGGGGTGTGAATAACCACAGGTTCCAAATAACAAAGAAGGTGCCCTTAGCAATCAAGGTGACACTTAACTATGAAGAAGGGTTATGAAGCTCAGTTATACGATGAACCAGATTGCAATTTTGTGAATTTTGGATGGAAGAAGGAT
This sequence comes from Papaver bracteatum, assembly GCA_023529315.1. Lineage (NCBI taxonomy): Eukaryota > Viridiplantae > Streptophyta > Magnoliopsida > Ranunculales > Papaveraceae > Papaver > Papaver bracteatum. The sequence continues at coordinate 866 of JAJJWX010003172.1, forward strand.
ATTCCACAAAAGGTGAGTTTTATGTTATGGGAAAATTTCCATAATTCTCTTCCTACTATGTGTATGTTGAAGCACGGAGGAGGTCTGGTTAAAATTGATTTATGTAATGTTTTTAAGCAAGAGGTACATTTATTCTTATCTGTGGTTATGTTAAAGAGGTGTGGAAATATTTTTTCGGTCTTGTCATGTGAGTAGTGGTACTTATGTGACAGTACTAGAAATGTTTGAATTTTGGGTGGGTGTAGAATTTCAAGGAAAGTGCAAGAAGATATGGGAGAAGCTTATATATGCTATCACGTGGATTTTTTCGAATGAGAGGAATTCCAGAAATTTTGGTGGAAAAGGTAAAATGTGGAGGAATTATGTTTGCATATCAAACAAACTTTGATTTTGTGGCTCTTTGAGAGTGAGGTGTTTAGAGGGTTAACTTTGAATGACATTTTGTTCAATTGGGAAACAGTTCTTCATATGTAAGCTGTTGTGTGAGATGTTTGCCAAGCTTTGTACATCTTTATCTTTAATATAACCTTCTTTACTTAAAAAGAAAAGAACATAAAGGACATAATTGTCTAAAAAATTTAGTGTTCATTTCACTCATACCGAATGTTTACTTGTCCATTAAAAGCATATCTTAGAGATATTTGAACAATTGTGTTAGTGCATTGCTTCGGTCAAACTTGCAAGCGTTGCTATCTCGATATTTGTTTGTCAAGTTTTAGTTGCCAAAACTATAAGTCTTGATTTCTATAATACTTATAGCTAAGTCTCGGACTAGGATAGTAAATTGTATTTTGAGCTCTAGACTCCACGGTGTTCATCATGCAAAGTTAAAGAACTACTCAAGGAACTGGTGAACTTCATCGAAAAAAGCTATGTGGAGACTTGAACTTATCTATGACTCAAAAGTCTATCTACTATATCTCCTATATTGAGACAAAAGTCATATTGCTATATAGACATCGATTATACACATTTGCTATTTCCGGAGCTTTGAGTTTATCTCGCTTATCTATTTCTCGAAATATGTGTTGGTAAGCTTTCTCTTTGCCCAAGATCATCTTTACTCGTGATGAAAATCATGTTGAACATTTTAATTTCTTGAAATCGCTTTGATGAAAAATAGTTCGATAATAAACTATATAACATCCTCAGAATGTTTCAATGATTGAAATGAGAGTTTAGAATATATAACCATGATTGGACATAAACATTGTATGTGAACTCATACTTGTGTAAGTCAAAATCCTTGAACCAAAGTATGCTTACTTTACTGGTTTAGGATGACGGACTAAAGTTCTGGCATTACTGTGACGCGTCAACGTCGGAAGTTCACATCCAGTGAATTTCTTGTTGAGTTTGTGAACCAAAAACAAGCTTATTAGGGTACTTAAGTATGTGTACCATTATGCGTACATTAAATGGGTTATTTTCTAAAAACGGTTTTTATTCATGAACTAAGACATTTATAACTTATGGAATGCAATCTTTTGAAAACCGTGGAAATAATGTTCATGAATCGATTAGAGTGAATTAAAATCGTTTTTTCTTCAATTGTGTCTTGTATACATCTATGAGATCTAAGCAATTGACCAACTCTCTAACTAGTTCATTTGAGTCATTTGAACTAGTTATGGTGAAGATGAATAAGGTTGGTATGAAAGTGCTCATATGGATAACCATTGGTCAACTATTGTTGAACCAACTAGGTGTACATGTTTAGGTATGGTTACCCAAACCTAAATGAAGTTACATTTTATTTGTGTATGACAAGCTAAATTGATCAACGTTCAAAGATATTAACTTGAATCAAATCAAGGTTTCATGTAATTCGAATATTGAATGCTTTGTTACCAAGGTAACTTAGATTGCAAACCAATTTGGAGACTATATAAAAGAGAACTCTATCAACCGGAAACCTAATCCCCAGACCTCCTGTGTGATACTAGTTGTATAATCCTAGAGTTGATTTCTCCTTAACCTTAGGTTTCTCTAGAGACCCATAGGTTAACGACTTAGAACTTATTTGATCATGAAGTTGAGACTACAACTATTTTCTTTGTAGCTACGAGTCTGATCTAGATGTTTTATCGCGGATTTAGTAAAATCTTAAGATTGGTTTGAGATTTATATCTCCTATAGGCAAGATAGAAAAGTAGTCACAAATATCTTCATCTCATCGTTTGTGACTCATAATATCTTGTTTGGATGGTCGATTAAGATTATTGCTGAGGTGATTGATATTTCTAGGCTGTTCTCACGAATAAAGTCTGTATATCAATTGGTTCTTTCACCTTGATTATTCATAATACGGATTAAAACTCGTAGGTATTTCGTGGGGAGCATAGATTATCTATATTCCTGTGAGACTTTTGTGTGAGACAAATTTGTTTATTATAGTCTTAGACTATGGGTCATAGAAAAACTTAGTTGTGGGTGAGATCATCTAAGGGAATCAAGTGCATAGTATCCTTACAGGATCAGAGACGTATGAGTTAAATTGGGGTCGCACACCTTAGATGAGTGTTAGATTAATTGGGGTTTAACCGCTTTATAACGAAGTTAGTTTGTTAGGCTAGTGTCTGTAGCGGCTTAATGCTGCAGTGTGTTCAATATGGACTAAGTCCCGGGGTTTTTCAAGCATTTGCGGTTTTCCCTAAAAAACTTAATTAGTCTGTGCTATTTCTTTCCGCATTATTTTTTTATATAATTGAAATATCATAGGTTGTCGTTGAATCGATCAATTGATAAATCAAACCTTTGGATATTGATTGAAATTTTTGATCCTTGAACATTGGTATTTCGTACCGTTCAGTTATTTTTCTTCACTACAAGAAATTCTGCTTTAGCGACTTTTTCTTACCAACTTACGGTAGGTGGAATTTTCAAGAACAATCGCTTGTAACTAAAAACAAGTCTGGTGGGAAAATGTTAACCACTAGTTTTCCAACAACGATAGTGGGTGGAAGGCTATAACATGAACAACCTAACAACCAGAATATCGTTTTTTGTTATTAGCCTCCATCCATCATGTTTAGCTAACTAAAACGGACTCTAAAAGGTACATATCTTTTGCCACTAATCTTACCTAACTTAAAAATCTTGTTGGTAGACACCTCCACCAACCATCAAATTATTGGTGTTGTTAGTAGCTTTTAGCCACAAGGTTCAACAACTACAAAGTACACTAGAATGTAAATACTTCAAGACACCATGTATAGTCACAAAGTCAATCTTTTGGTAGACACTTGTACCAAAACATTAGTTTAATTGTGGTTAGTAGCTTTGTTTTCACCATGATATGACAAGAACTAAGGTTGATCCCTTATTAATCCTCGCAAAGAAATTAACATCTAAAGTTTTTGTTTTGTGCATAGTGTTTACAACATAGCCACAAAAATACGAGTCAATTCCACGTGAAGTTAGATTGGTGAAACTAAATTGTTAAGTTCTATTGATATCAATATCAAAATTCATCCTAATTTATAAGTGGAATCTTCAAGAAACCATATCTCAGAGATGTTCATTATATTATCCTTAGTGATGTCTTACCTCTAAGTAGGAATCTCCAACTGCACCTAATTCTACCTTCATTTGATTTCAAAACTTTGTTTAGGTTAAGTTTTAATTTACTTATCAAACTCATTTTCGATCACTTTATGATTCATTTTATATATACTTGATCTATATAATTGAACCTTGATATCAATATCAAAATTCATCCTAATTTATATATGTTTTTTTGGATTTTTATCTTATGATAATAATAATCAATGCACTCATATATATACTTAATTTGCGATAATTAAACCTCAATGTCAATATCAAAATTCATCCTAATTTATATATTTTTTTGATTTTTATGTTATGATAATAATATTGAATGCACAAAGTTCGCTTTAACACAAAAAAGTATACAAAAAAAACACAAAGGAAAACACATTTTAACACAAAGAAGTATACAAAAACTCCAAAGAAAACACAAAGGAAAACACATTTCTCACATATCCCTGTCAGTCCGTATGAGGCTTCCAAATTAAATCTCCTCCGTCTAAATATTTTCACAATCTGTATGAGGCTTCCGATCTAAATCTCTGCCGTCCAAAAGTTTATACAAAAGCTAAATATTTTTTTCACCTCACTTCCGTATTTCCCTTTCCCTTTTTTTTTTATTTCTCTGGATGCGGATATCTTCTTCCCTCATCCTCCTTCATTCACCAGATTCACCATATCTACTGGATGACTTTCATTTCACTCCCAACAACTGCGGATACAACTTCCAATTAGTATTAGCAAATCGTCATATGTACTAGATGCATCCAGATTCGACTAGGATAGTGGATCTGATGATTGGGTTTTTTAACAGAATAAAACCCAATTTTTCTTATTTCTTCAGAGATTATCTCCATTGTCCCATCCAAGATGAGTTTCTTCCGTATCCTTTTTCAATTTTTGTTGTATCTTTTAATATTTGTTGAGAAAGTACGAGATTCTTCCCTTAATCCGTTCTTTAGGTTTTGATGTATCTTTTAATATTTGCTGAGAAATTGATTTGGTTTAGATAATCTTTTTTTTTGCTTGGATGTCTTTGGTTCTTTTTTTGTATTGATTCTGTGAAATTGTGATTGATTTTGTAGAAAATCAAAGAAATCCTTCGCATACTAGTAACCCAATCGGATCTAATTTTGGGAGGTGGTTTATGATGAGCATGGTATTAATTCAACTGAAAGTACGCCGAACATCAGATCTACTAGCTAGAGTTGATGTTTACTACATCAAAAGCTTTTCCTCATGCTATGCTCATGGATCTTGAGCCTGGGACTCGAACTGGTCTTTAATTATATGGTCATATCTTTCATCCTGATAACTTCGTTTTATTGAAAATCTGGTGTTGGAAACAACGGTTGAAGGACATTATCCGAGATCATTGATTCAGTTCTTGATATTGTCGAGAAAGAAGCTGAGAACTGTGACCATCTTCAAGGTGCAAATTACATTTTATAGGGATTAATTTTAACTTCTCAATTGTGAATCATGGCTCCTTTTTTACAATTTTGGTGAATTTTGAAGGTTTGTGGAGCTATGGTTGATAACAATTGTTCATATTGTTAATTTTATTTTTAAATTGTAGATTTAAAAGTATGCCACTCATTGGGTGGAAGAACTGTTCTGGATTGGGACTGATTGATCTCCAACATTGAGAAGATTACCAATGATGCTCACATTAATTTCTTCTAAGGTAAGAACTTAGAAGAGTTCCTTATTTAAGAGTTCCTTTTTGGTATAGTATTAAGCTGTTAACTGATACTTTGTACTGCTATAAAGTTTCATCCAGGATTTGGTATTGTCTGCTGCTTAATTTTTGTTATACAGTTTTGACTTTCGCTCTTTGTAGGCATTTGCTGTCATTGCTACATCTCATCTCAAAATAAATCTATAATGCGTTCTGGACCATCTTATTGCTGAATTAACGGCATTCCTGCGAAAGGTGTGTTCTCTGCTTCTTACCCATTGCTTAGAAAATTCCTTATTTTATTGTCCTCAAAGAATATTGCAGTATCTAACGATTAGATCCTTCTGTTTCCTTGTCAAAAAGGTTAACCGTGCATTAAGGCAAGCGGAAACTTGCATTAAGGCAAGCGACATTAGGGACACTAAATTCTCTACTTGTAGCATATGGTGATAAAATTGCATTTTTCTGCCTACGTAGTTATAATTGAAGAACTTTGGCTCTTAAGTTTTCCTTGGTTCTCCTCACTCATTTAGTCATTTTTTCTTCATTTTTTTCCACCGATGGTGTTTTGTATAGATTGATTCCAGTTATGTGACAAATGGCTATCTTTATGAGACCTTGATTTTTTCATGTTAACTGCGACTCAGATTTGCATATGACGCTCTTTCATTGGTCATGTATTCTACGTTGATGATAGATAGAAAGTCAAGTCCTAATGTTGGTTTGACTGTTAGGAACAAAGTTCTTCCACAAGCTCTAACTTTAATCAGGAGTTCATTATTGTAGGGGAATGCCTTGCAGGTAGTTCCCTTAACTTTATGATGTTACTTTATTTTGTATTTGTTGATCACTTCATGAAACACTTTTCTCTTGTTGTACAGGCCCCTGCAAAGCTTTTTTCTTCCTTGGTCCATTCATCAAACACAAGCTTTGATGCTTTACTTTCAAGTGCCAAACCGTCTCCACAATCTGGTGGCCTTGCAAAACTGAATTTTTATTCAGTAGCTCAGTGTGTTGATGTCCTCTGCCTTTCAAAGCAGACCAGGAAATGTGGATCTACAGTGAAATGCTTACAAAAATATTAAAAGACCATTACAGTACCAATTTGTAAGATTTTCATTGCCTCGCTAATTGTTCAGTGTTGTTATTTTTCTTTCATGGATAAGTTCCCTGATTTTTATGTTTAGAAACCAAGTTCGAGTTAGAACACAAATTGGTATACTCATATCATACAAATTACCTTTATAATATCTCATAGATGTGGGGTTCAGCTACTTTGTAGTATACAGCCTACTAGTTTTATCTTAGAAGTAATTTTTCATGTTCTTATTAGGCTGTTTGACACCTGGCATTGTCTGTGTCTAGGTGAAATTGGAAGAAGAAAGATCTAAGCTAGTATGCAGGTAAAAGTTTTTGTTTTAAATGCGCCCTTATTTTTCTAATATTGGTTTCATGAAAATGTAGGTCGCGCCCAAAGGATATGGGATTGTTGTGTTCTGTACACGCAAAAGATGTGAAAGTTTTGCAGACCTATAATGGCCCTTGTATGAATGCTTATATTCCCTCGGTACTTTGTAGCATAAATCTAACTTGCATGAATGCTTATATTCCTACATTACCAGCTTGATTTGTTTTACCATCCGTGCTTTCATACCTTAACTCACATTATTTGGTACCTTATAAATATTGAACTTGTTTAACAATTTACATTCACTTTTACTAAGTCTTTACCTTGTTCTGTTTCCGACGATGTATCAAACTTTTGTTTTCATGTTCTCTTTGATATTTCTTTTGTTTATATTCTTAGTATCTAATAGTGACTTAACATTAGATCAAGTCTTTTGTTCTTTAACAGATGCAAATCAAAGATACGAAGACAACTGTGACTGAAATGTTATGTTCTTACCATGAATTTGTAGTAGGCAAGGTTCTCAAGTGGTCCCCAGTGTTTTGCCGTAAATAACTTTAGCACGTGGGGAACTTCATGGGAGTGTATGTGCATTAGTTAAACCAATGCTCGAGTTCCCATCTTATTGCTGTTGTAGAGAACACTGGAGCCGATGATCCCGATGATCCCTACACCATGGGAAGGTGTTCTTCGTGATACCTATTGAGAGCATAGCTAAATAAAGATACAGACTCTCACCATTACTCAATCACGGGCTAAGGTCATGTGCCCTCTATATATTGGATTTTATGTTTTGAATATATTTTGGATATTTTGAATGTTAAATGAGTTAAATATTATTCTAAAAATGAAGTTTATGTTAATTTTTTCATGATATTCTAGAAACTACTTTCTAGCAACTCAAATCTGTGGACTGGGGAAGCCTTTGAGCAACAGTAATAGCACCTTGATCGACTGGTTTGTAATGGCTCAAACCCGTAGTACCGATTAACCGTGTGTATAACTTTTTCACCAATCAAAGATAACACTTGATGCAACCAAAAACTGGTGTCTAGAAACCTGACCAACAAAAAGGCTATGGCATAACCTTGAGCCAACTTCAAAGAAGATGGTGAAATTCTCTTCCAACAAAAAGAAGATGGTGAAATTGTCTTCCAACAAACATTACTTGAGGCTTAAATCCTTAAGCAACTAAAATTCAGTGAAAGGAAACTCTCTTCCATCGAGACATATAGCGGCTCCAACCCTTCACCAGCACCCTCAACTACTAAGATTAAGACATTTAAACCCTTTAAATTTGAAAACGTTCTATAGTGGCCACCTCTACCAACAATGTTTAATTCTTGAGCCACCAATATTTGTGTGGTTTAAAATATTTCAGCGATTTAATGATTTATGTGCTTTACCAACTAGAGATAATGGTTAATGAATGTTTATGCCAACCTTAACTTGAGTCGCTTCCTAGTAGTTGAAATATATCTATTCCAACGACATGGTTGGTACAGGTCTCTAGCAAATAAGCCTTCAGCCACAGAGCCTATTTGTTGCCATGTTGGTTGCTACAGATCTCTAAACACTAAAAATGGCATTATACCAACCGGAATCCAATTAGTCCCTAAAGCTTAATTTTCTTGTAGCTTTTGTATTCAATCGGCTCGCAGATTTCATTTGTTTAAGTGAGGATTGAATCGAGAAATTGAGATATGTCTTTAATATACTTTTTATTAAGATTGAGTCTTCGATCACTAGTTGATTCTCTTAAAAGTATATTGTAGTTAGTCCATACAGATTGCTAATGAAATATTGCGAGGTTAGTTAAAATTCCCCCATTTTTTTCAAATTATGAAAAAACGGGGGTCTAATAACCACACTATATATTTCGTTTAGGAAATCTGGATGGACTAACTCTAATATACTTCCAAGAGAATCAACTAGATGTACGATACTCAATCAAGGAAAATACATCCAAGAGTTATATATATTTCTGTTTCTCAATGTAATCACCAAATCAAACAGAGAGAAACTCATGAGCCTGATTATTATGACAAACAAGTTGAATGGTACCAAAGACCAATGTTCAAGTGTCGGTCAATTTATATCAACAACCAAATATTGGATTATCTAATTGATTGAACCATGCCTAACTGTGATATTTCAATTATATAAATAAACAAATATAATGCGGAAAAGAAAATAACACATACACTAGAAATTTTGTTAACTAGAAAACGCAAATGCAGAAAAAACCTTCCATACTGCATATTAAGTCAGCTACAAACTCTATCCTAATACAAGTTAACTTCTGGACTAGAATGTAGTTGATCCCAAACCAATCTCACACTTATTAAGTATGCAGTGATTCTTATGCCTATGAATCCTAACAGACTTTACGACTTGATTCCCTTATTGATCTCACCCATAACTAAGAGTTTCTACGACCCAAAGTCGGAATACTTGATAAGAAATCTGTCTCACACAGAAAAATCTATTGAATAGATAAAAATTTGTCTTCTATAGAAATACCTACGATTTTTTGTTCCGTATTTTGATAAATCAAGGTGAACAGGAACTAATTGATACACCAGACTTATATTCCCTAAGAACATCCCCTAAAATATCAATCATCTCACTATGATCTAAACCGTATGAAAGCGGAACAAGATATTATGGAATCAAAACGATGAGACGACGATGTTTTTGGACTACTTTTTATCGCATCTATTGGATATTAAATCTACGAGCAAAATCTTAGATAAGATAGTACTCAATACGATATAACAAAGTAAGATCGAACCCACAACTACATAGAAAATAGTTGAATCGCTTTAGAATCCAAATGAAGTGTTTAAGTCGTTAACCTATATATGGTTTTTAGAAAAAACTAGGTTAAGGGAGAATCCAATCTAGTCGCAACTAGTATCACACAAGAAGTGTGGGAATAGGTTTCCATTGCTAGAGTTCTCCTTTATATATTCTTCAAATCAAGGTTTGCAATCAATGCTACCTTGGTAACAAAGCATTCAATATTCACAGTTGGATGAAGATTCATTAGATTCAAGCTAATATCTTTCAATTGTTAGATCGAACTTAGCTTGTTACAATAAATGAATGTTCCTTCATTTAGATATGGGTAACCGTACCTAAACTTGTACACTTTGGTTGGATCAACAATAGTTAGTTAGCAAGTTATCCATATGAAAACTTTCATATAAACCTTGTTCATCTTAATCACAACCAGTTCAAATGACTCCAATGATACTAGTTATAGAGTTATTCAATTGTTTATATTTCGATAGAAGTATATAAGACACAAGTGAATACAAATCGATTTTGATTCACTCGAATCAATTCATGAACATTATAGCCACTATTCAAAAGATTGCATTCCTTATTATATATAAATGTATTTGTTCACGAATAAACCAATTTTAGAACTTGACCCACTCAAGTATGCAAACGTGTACGCATACTTAGAGTTAGGACCTGATCTTTCCGCAGGATGCTAACGGATTACAGCATCTTTGTCATTTACCAAACCTAGTTGAATTCAGCATTTGAACTATTACAATTAACACGCATATGGGTACGCATACTAAGTTCCTGGACTTCAATTGTTAAACCAAAGATTTACATGGGTATGCATACTATGGTTCCCGGTCTTTGGAATAACTTTCAACAGTTAGCATAAAAATATGCATATTGTGCTATATCCAATCAATAGTTAATTGTTATTAAATTCATCTTAATCATTAAAACATTCTTAGAAGACGGGAATAGCATCTCATACAAACTATTAGCTTCAAAGTAATTTTCAAGTGATCGATAGATTAATACCAGATATTAAGTCATCAAATGAGCCTCACACAAATCATGTAAAATTTTACCAGAGATTTTTGCATGATCATCTTTTGATTTTTCGTCAAGAATAAAGATGAACTTGGTTAAAGAAAAAGTTTACCAACACATATTTAGATAATTATGTAAGCTGTAAAACTTAGATCGAATTATGAAATGTGTATAAAGTGAAGTCTATATAGCTATACAACTTTTTTATCAATAGAGATAGAATATAAAAAGGCTTTTGAGTGATAGATGAGTTCAATTTCCTGATATTTTTTGCTAATGAAGTTCCACAAGCTCCCCTTAGTAATTCTTTGTCTTCAATCGATGAACGCCGTGAAGTCTATAGATCAACTACACATTCTAAGAATGTTTAAATTATTTAAATGAGAGTTTAGAATATATAAATCATGATTGGATATAAATATTGTATGTGAACTACACATTATAAGAATGTTTAAATGATTGAAATGAGAGTTTAGAATATATAACCATGATTGGATATAAACATAGTATGTGAACTCATACTTGTGTAAGTCCAAAATCCTTGAACCAAAGTATGTGTACTTTTTTGGTTTAGGATGACCTGAGCTAAGTCCGCTTACTATCGGAAGTTCATCCTGTGAATTTTCATGGAGTTTTTGAACCCAAAACAATCAATCCGTTATTTTAAGTATGGATATCGTATGCGTACTTAAGTGGGTTATTTTATAAAAATAGTTTATTTGTGAACTAAGATATTTATAAATTAAGGAATGCAATCTTTACAAACTATAGTATAATGTTCATAAATGATTCGATTGAATCAAAATCATTTTGCTTCAATTGTGTCATGCATACTTCTATGATATATAAGAAATTGAACAATAACTCTAACTAGTTCATTCGAACTATTTATGGTGAAGATGAATACTGGTTGACATGAAAAGTGCTCATATGGCTAACCATTGGTTAACTATTTGTTGAAACCAACTAGGTGTACACGTTTAGGTACGGTTACTCAAACCTAAATGAAGTTACATTTTATTTGTGTAAAAAAGCTTTAAGTTCGATCTAATGATTGAAAGATATTAGCTTGAATCTAATTAGGTTTTCATCTAACAATGAATATTGAATGCTTTGTTACCAAGGTAACTTAGATTGCAAACCCTTATTTGGAGACTATATAAAGGAGAACTCTAACAACCTGGAAAACCTAATCCCACACCTCATGTATTATACTAGTTATATAAGCTAGATTCAGATTCTCCTTTAACCTTAGGTTTCTCTAGGACCTTGTAGGTTAACGACTTGAAGAATTCATTGGGATTGTGAAGCCAAGCCCAACTATTTTATCCGTAGTTGACTAGTTTGTGTAATCTGATCTTTCTATTTCTATCGTGATTGAGTATAATCTTAAGATTGATTGATATTTATATCTCGAAAGCAAGAGAAAAGTAGTCACAAACATCTTAAATCATCGTTTGTGATTCCATAGTATCTTGTTCGCTTCATAATCGATTAAGATTATTGTGAGGTGATTGATATTTCTAGGATATTCTTAGGGAATATAAGTCTGGTATATTAACTGGTTCCTGTTCACCTTGATTTATCAAAAGACTAAGCAAAACTCATAGGTATTTCTGTAGCAGACAGATTTATCTATTCATATAGACTTTTTTGTGTGAATCGGATTTGTTTATTAAAGTCTTCGATTTTGGGTCGTAGCAAATCTTAGTAGTGGGTGAGATCAGCTAAGAGAATCAAGTTTAGTATCCTCACTGGATCGAGATGTAAGGAGCGTAACATATCTTGGGTCAATGTGAGATTGATTTGGGTTCAACTCTGATCGCAACAAAGTTAGTTTGTAGTAGGCTAGTGTCAACGGATTATTACAAGATATATGTTCAATATGTACTTGTTCCGGGTTTTTTGGATTTGCGGTTTTCCTCATTAACAAAAATTCTGGTGTCTATGTTATTTTTTTTTCTACATTATATTTTTTATATAATTGAAATATCACAGGTTGTGTGTTGAATCGATCAATTGGTAAATCCAACCTTTAGTTATTGATTTAAGTTAATTTATCCTTGAACATTGGTCTTTGAACCGTTCAAGTTATTTATCTTGTATTCAATCAGGCTGCAGGTTTCTATTTGTTTGGGTGAGGATTAAATGAGAAATTGATATATAACTCTTTTGATATACTTTTATTAAGATTTGAGTCCGGACGTTCAGTTATTCTCTTAAAAGTATATTGAGTTAATTGCTAATCGAAATATTGGTGAGGTTGTTGTACCCTCACTTTTTCAATTGGTATCAGAGCATGCAAACACATTTAAAGACTCATAAGTCTGTGTTTTTAGCGATCTGAATCTATGGACAGAAATTCTATCTCTATAAACGTACCACCAGTTTTCGTTGGCACTATATAGTTGTGGTGGAAAATTATTATGCGTGCCTTTCTTCAAGCTCATGATTTTCAAACATGGGTATGTGTTGTTAATGACTATGATCCTCCGGTTAATATAGAAGACGATGTATACCTAAGTATATTTGTAGATGTAGTCAGAAAAATCCTTGCTCAAAGCAAAATTTTTGGCCGAAATGCTATCATACATGTTATTACCCTTAGACCTTCAGATCATGTGACTACTTGCACGATGTCTAAAGAAGCAGGGATATCTTAGGAAACCGTATTTGAAGGGAATACTTGTGAAAAAGAAGCTAGGCTTCAAAACCAAAATTCTGATTAGGAAAACCTTCGTATGGCAGATGAAGAATCATTTGATGAGTTAAATACAAAGTGTCTAAAAATTGTTATTACATCCTTTGCATTGGGTAAGACTATTCCTGAAAAGGACATTGAGAGGAAGATTCTCGATCTCTACCATCGTTTAAGGAAATAATCTCGCAACGCTTTCCAAAATACTGGTTGGGAAGTTAAAGATCTTTGATCATGAGCATACATCAAATTGAAAGATGTTGCTTTCAAAGAACAAAAGAACATTAAATTACTTGATAAAAGTAAAAGTGTTTCATCTACGAAGATGAACTTTCTGAGGATGATTCATTAGATGAAGATCTTGACAAGTGGAGTCCAAGTGATCACAAGACAGTTTAATGACCTTATTTTGAAGAGAAGTAAACGGTTCTCTCAGAGATAAAACCAGGTCATCAAACAAACCTCATAATCGTATTCCTCCTAAAAATAGGGATAATGATGAATCTAATGACAAGGATATGCCTCAGTGCTTTAAGTGTAAAGTTTTTGGTCATTTTTCAAATGAGTGTCCAAATCGAAACAAATACACTGTGAACAAAGTTCTAGCTGCAACTCTTGATGAAATGTTTGACATCTATGATTATAATGAAGACGACAAATCAAGTATTGCTCTTCTCTCAAGAAAATATTGATTTTGATAATCAGAAAGCAATACATACATCAATCTCGATAGTGATTTGAAGAGAACTCAATCAACTCGAAGAAAAAATTAACCTTTCCATTTGGAAACTATCTGTCAAATTTTTGAGGTTCCACTATGTGTCTAAACTTGCACATCTAGGACGTCTGAATCATATTCCAGGTTGACATACTCCTATTGTTCACTCAAAGGTCATGAACTGTCAAAGTGTTTTAAGTACAAATCCAAATTGAGACATGTCAACAAACTTTAACGAATAGCGAATCGATTGGCAAACAATCTCAAACTTGTTCAAAAGACCGCTGATGTATGTAAGATTTTATATTCATCGAAGAAGTTAGTTTCCAAGGACAAGACAGGACCATTAAAAGAAAGTTATGGTCTAAAAACTATGAGAAACAGTGGTTCTATGAATTTCAATCGAAAAGAATTTGGTGGATAGATTATTGTTCACCCCAGCACAACTTAAATTATGTTGGTAATTGCATCTTGTCTCATGTGCCTGATCAAAAGAGACAAGATTCTGCACATCTCAAGCTTTAGAAAAAAGAGAAATGGTTTTAATTTTTTAATTTTTTTAGCTTTGCCTGTTTTGCAAGATTGAAATTCTTCCATATCTAATTCATATTGGAAAGGACTTCCCTGGTCAATCAATAAAAGCGGGTTATTCTTAACAATTCTACCTTTCTTAGGGTTGTGGAGTTATTAAAATCGCCAACCTTTTTTAAAGGTTTCAAACCCTACATTCTTTTTTTTCCTTTCAAACTCTTTTTAACTTAAGACCGCTTGTTGAGTTTAATTTGTGATTTCCTCCCACAAACCTCGTACTATATGGATACTCCAAGCATTATGGTCTTCGATGGAAAAAGAGGTTAATATGATTGTTAAGCCATCAATCATGAAGGAAAATAAAAATTGTTTACTCCAACTTTTGAAAAGAAAAAAGAACAAATGTGAGGAAGCCAAGAGATGTTCCTTCAAATTCTTGAAGTTTTCTGATGTTCTTGAAGAGTTGATGGAAAATGGGAAAGGAAATTCAACAAATAAAGGATATTTTTATGAGAACTCTTGAAATTCAGAAGGCCTTGGTTCGACATCATCATCCCAGAGTTTCTTGGAATTGACTCAGCATTTCTTCATGAACCATATGTTCCCATAGTTGTTACGACAAGAGTTCGGGGACGATAAATAATTTTTAGAGGTCGTAATGCCTAGGAAATTTCTTATGAGAATTTATTCTTGTGTTTTTAAGAAGGTTAACTAGCTAGGGTTTGGAATAGCCGTTTTTGTGATTACATATAGCTATTTCCAATGATTTTTATCTTGAAATGTTTTAGATTTATTTTGTTTAAATTCTAAAGTTGATTTTTGCAGTATTAATCTTTATGGTTTTATATATTGCAACTTTTTATGGGATATGTGTGTTTGTGTCCATGAACTGTGATTGTCCCATGCGTGGTCAAAAGTTAAGTCTTTCATATGTCGATATGCAATTATTGATAAAAGATTGAATGAACTTTGACAAACAAAAGATAAGCCTATTATGTCATTATGCAAATATTGATGGAAGATTGGATGAGTTTTTGTTTACAAAGATTAAGTCTATTATATGTCATTGTTAAAATGGTGATAATAAAGAATATAATGAATCTTTGTTTATTCCTAGCATTGATCTTCCCGATCCATATTTTTATGTAAACACTGGCACTCCGTAAGTTCTCTTATGTGAGCATTTCCTATTGAATTAATCATGGGTTCTCTTTGTGGTTAATTTAATTGAGATTTTTGGATACAAATTTATATTCTTATGTAACTTGTTAATATCCAAAGAAATCATTATTTTCTTGTGAACGTAAGGTCGCTCTTGTTTTTCTTTCTGGAATGACATTTACTTGGGAAAGTTCTTAATTAAACTTGTGCTTAATTCACAATCTTTGTGGGAGGAGGTTGTGGAATATTATAGGAGTTATCTTGTATCTTTAAGAACTCCTTGATGAATGCATTTAGTTCAAGCTATATGATTACATTTTAAAAGGTTGATATGTACTTTCTTTGTCATGAAGTGTCTCTATGGAAATTTCATTAGATCCCACTAGTTTTAGTACCTTTGCCAATTTTATTAAGAAAAAATGGAGAATTAATGTGTAGTTCACACTAAAAATACATATGGTTTTAGGATCATTATGTAAGGGGAGTAGTTTCCATGTGAGACTAAGTATTGATTAAGGGGGAATGATACATATCACCATAGTATTGTTGCTCAAGTTGTGATACAATTGAACTTTGATGCTGTGTAATAATACTATGACACCGTGTAACAATGAGTGAGATCTATTTTTTTCTCATTGTTATGTCTTGGATCTTCAACAACGGTGATGTTGAATTAAATATCTTTGGAATCATTGGAGTCCTTGGAAGTGATTTAAGATTTCTGAGTAATGTTGAAGAACCAAGGAGATCAAGCATGTGGACGAGAAGTCGCAAAGTTTATTTATTTTGTATTCATATGTATTGATAATTTTGTCACTAAAATTGACAAAGGGGAGATTGTTAGAGAACTGCCTGATCTAACTTAAAAGCGTTGCTACACACCCAAAGTCTAATACTTGATAAGAAAAATGTCTCATTTAAAAGTCTATTGAATAGATAAAAATCTATCTACCATAGAAATACCTCTATAAGTTTTATTTAGTCCTTTGATAAATCAAGGTGAACATGAACCAATTGATACACCATACTTATATTCCGAAGAATAGCTTAGTAATAATCAATAACCTCACAATTATCTTAACCGTATGGAAGTTAACAAGATATTGTGGAATCACAAATGATGAGACGGGAGATGTTTGTGATTACTTTTTATCATACCTATCGGATATTAAATATTGAGCAGATATTGAGAAGATAGTACCTAATACGATATAACAAAGTAAGATCAGAACATGCAACTACATAAAAAATAGTTGGGTCCGCCGTAATCCCAACAGTTATTAAGTCGTTAACTATAATGGTTTTAGAAAAACCTAGGTTAAAGGAGAATCCGAATCTAGTCGCAACTAGTATCACAAGAGGTGGGGATTAGGTTTCTAGTTGCTTAAGTTCTCCCTCATATATTCTTCTAATCAGTATTGCAATCAATGCTACCTTAGTAACAAAACATTCAATATTCACCGTTAGATGAAGACCGATTAGATTCAAGCTAATATTTTCCAATCGTTAGATCGAACTTAGCTTGTTGCTACAAATGAAATGTGCCTTATTTAGATAGCGGTAACCATACCTAAACGTGTACACTTGGTTGGCTCAACAATAGTTGACCTAAGTTAGCCATATGAACACTTTCATATCAACCTTGTTCATCTTAATCACAACTAGTTCAAATGACTCAAATGAAACTAGTTATAAAGTTGTTCAATTGTTTATATTCTGATAGAAGTATACAAGACACAATTGAAAAATATATTTTGATTCACTTGAATCAATTCATGAATATTATAGCCACGGTTCGCAAAAGATTGCATTCCTTATTATATATAAATGTATTGTTCATGAATAAACCAATTTTAGAACTTAACCCACCAAGTATGCAAAACGGTACACATACTTAGAGTTCGACTCGTCTTTCCGCCAAGATGTTAACGTGGGCACGTGATATCGTCATTCACAACCAAACTCGCTTGAATTCCTAACTTGAATCGTTGTGATGTGATGCATACGGGTATGCATACTAAGTTACCGGTCTTCAACTGTTAAACCAGTACACATACGGGTATGTATACTATGGTTCCCGGTCTTGGAAAAACTTTCAACAAGCTTAGCATATGTAACGATAATTGTGTTATATCCAATCAATAGTTAATTGTTCTAAACCCATCTTAATCACGAAACATTCTTAGTAGACGGAATAGATGTCTCACAAAAACTATTAGCTTTCAAAACAATTTTCAAGTGATCAATAGATCACGAGATATTCCGGAGACTCATCAAATGACTGCTCTCACAAATTATGTAAGATGTTACCAGTGATTTTCACATGATCATCTTTTGACTTTCATCCAAGAATAAAGATGAACTTGGTTAAAGAGATAGATTACCAAATACATATTTAGATAAATATGTAAGCGAGTAAAACTTAGGTCGAAATATCAAATGTATAAAGTGAAGTTTATATAGCTCTACGAATTTTGTCTCAATAGGAGATAGAATAGAAATAGATCAATGATAGATGAGTCTAAGTCTCCACATACCTTTTGTTTAAGGAAGTTCCACAAGCTCCTTAGTAGTTCTTCGTTTTTAATCGATGAATGCCGAAGTCTAAAGCTCAAACTACACATTCTATCCCAATCCGAGACATAGCTATACGTAGAATAGAAATCAAGACTTATAGTTTTGACAATTAAATTTTTCCAAACAAGCTTGAGATAACAACGCTTGCGAGTTCGATTAGAAGGTTTCAACAATTTGACCCATTTTTTATGCAAATACATGTATCCTACTTTATATAACGAGGAATCAGTTCAGTTTAGGAAACTAGGGCTAGAACCAACGGGCAAATCTAAGGATTTGATGCCCCAGGTCATTCAAATGGTGATTTATCGATTTCTATCTCAAAGGTCCATCGATCGAGGCTTCCGACATATGGGTTGAAAGCGAGTGGATGGTTGGTATCATTAATAGCCTAAATATGATGGGATTTTGTGGTTCAAACCCTTGTAATAAACCCAAAATTCCTAAATGAATGAATCTAGAGTAGTCGAGGGATCACTATGGAATCCAAAAAACAAAAATGACAAAAAAAAAGCTATGATTTAAATTAAGCACACGTACACACCTTAACAAAATCCTTCCAAATATATATGTATATATGGTAATGGAGTTTTTTTTTTTATTAGAAGAGAAGATATTGTTCATTCACAAAGAATTGGTCTGTAGTAATAATAAGTACACGAATAAAAATAGGAAGAAAGGAGAACACAAAAAGAAAAGCTACACGATCAAATCTAGAAAGAAAAAAATTCAAATTCTAAGAGAGGAAAAACTCATAAGTTGTTGATGTCATAATTCATTTTCACTTCATCAGATAGCACTGTATTTGATAATTTTGCAAATCCATCGTTGTTTGTAGCCGCAGGAAATCATGCGACTACACCCCAAATGAATACTCACACTCAAACTTACCAAAACCTAGTAAAAATGATAAGATTCAAGTCATTTTAGATTTTCTCATAGATTCATACACAAATATGGAGATATTTCTCAAAGAATACAAACCCAAATTCACTCTTACAACTTTTCTCAACGCACTATCACTTAAACTAGAGAAAACCTCATTACCCTTTACATTGCTCTTCCCCTTTATATAGGTGTTCTACGATTGGATGACAACTAATAAGGCAATTTCTTCCCTACAAGCTCGACTAAACCCTTGCTCCGTTGTCTCCTTTATCGATAATCCCAGGTCAACAATCTTATCACACTGATATCACGTTTTTCATGTGAAATTTGTCTTATCATGAGATGTCCGTGATGAGTCGGACCGATCATCATGGTCTTATTCATACTCTTATCGTGATCCTTCTTTATCGTACTTCTTTCATCGTCAACCCTTATTGATATTTTGTCATCGTAACACTTTCTAATTATCTTGCTATTAATTTTCTTAAATATGATGGCGAGACAATATTTTGTATCCACGTTGTTGATATCCTGAGACACCAATACTACCATTAAAGTAGTAGTACCAAGCCCAGTGTACCAACAGAGAACTTCCTGCATATTTGCTAAGCCCCATCAAAATCCAAGCCCAATAAATTCACGAAGGTCCTTTTGTTGCAAAACATGAAGGCTTAGTTGCATTTGACGTGGGAACTGGGAAGCGAGAAGTTCAGACTACTTTTTAGCATGCTAACCTACATTTTTTTGTAATGGTGGAGTCCACCTTTCTGTTTCAGGCGAGATAAAAATCGGGATATTCCTCCATCCATTTATCATTTCCGTTGCTTTATTTAAGAAGGCTGCGTTTTTGGGCATGCCTAAAAAACATTTTAAACATACTTTTTTTCCACCTAGGGTGGAAAAATAAGGGGTAGTGTAATTACTTATATATCTTCAAACAATTTAAATTACTAGAGAATGTCTCATTAATGGTTAGGGTTCGCCGGTGATAATCATAATATCCGCTTTAACCTAGTGCATTTATAAGATTCGCTCACAATTGCTGTGTTTTTGCTGAATCTGCTTCTTCAAAAATTTCCCGTAGAGCATGAACAATTGGTTTGAACCACACTGCAATTTCCAACTAACCTAGTCACAGAAAAGAGATGCGAGGTTCGGGCGATTCGATAATCATAATATAAAATAACCAATACAAAATTATTAACCCAGAATGTACATGATCGTGTTCTATTTATATTCTACTTATTCAAATAGCTTAACAATGTGTTTCCAACAGGTTCGGGCGCTTTACGTATTCTTTTAAATATAGGCCAACCTAAACATTTTTTCTTCCGTATGCTTCAGTGTAGGTTCGCTTATTTGGACAATTCAAAACGAGTCAATCCAGGGTAGGTTCGCCTTAATCAACACTTCCTGAACAGTTTAACTGTTCATCCAAATTACTAACCTTAGTGAAAAAACACAAACTTTGATGATTTTAACCCAAAAGCTTAGATTAAACATAAGATATGATGGAAAAAAATCAACATTCAAGATCAAAAACAGAACTAATTTGTATGTGTTAAGCTTTTTGTAGGTTGGCATTAAAACTTGGAGCCGGCTTTTCAAACGATCCACAATTGTTGAGGAAGGTGACTCAGATTTAGCAACTCAGGCGACCACCTTGGGCAAAAAACATGAGTTTGGAGACACAGTTTGGTATCCGTACCAGCGTAAGGCATCATCGACATGATGATAGAGTCTCATCAAATGTATCCGGCGATGCCTCAATGATTTATTAGGTCTTTGTTCTTCTCCATACCAGATATAGAGTTAGCAAGAGCTTCAGGGTACAGCCAGCATGATTGCTTGTTTGAACCATAAGCTAATAGTCGATTTGTGTTATTGTACTAAATATATATTACCTTCTGTGAGTCTTTCATTTTTTCAAATTTGCTCCCAAAATAGGCAAAATTTAAAAAGTGAAAGACCAAATTTTTTTGTGGAATCAGAGGGAGTACATAACTTATATAAATTTTTGCTGCTGTTGGTTAATCTAACAGAGGATACTCAAGAAGTAACGGCGACATTCGGAAAATGCATCCGCGCCAAGGCACAGACATCGGAATTCAGGATTGCTGATTTGGGTTCACAAATGACGGTAATTTGTTTACAGGTTACCCGGTAGTAGGATATCAAAACCGTTTAAATCTCGGGCAACTGCATAAATAGTCCTGGGTGATCTAACGACAGCGTATATGGGATTCAAGAATTAAAGGCACTTCATTTATAACTCTGCTATCAGTTCACCATTATCAAAAGTTAAGAAGTTCATCGAGGATGCATAAAAACTTAGAGACCTAGTACCCCAAGCTTTTGCACTTAGAGTCAAAATGGGATCGAAATAAGGTACATAAAAGGCTCAGATGCTTACCTAGTAATAATAATGGGCAGACCATCCTTTTCGACTTGGTCTATTATAGAAGTAGAAGTGCTTTGACGCCTAGACTTTTTGAGGATATAATAGAAGAAGTAGAACAGATGGCGGTTTTCAAGTACGGAGGATTACCACATTGGGGTAAAAATTGCAACGTCGTGTTTATTGGTGCAATCAATAAGTTTAAAACATTCAAATGAGTTCCTGAAAGAAAGAGAGATATGATCCTTCTGGATTGTTTTCAGTAAAATGACTAATCAAATTCTTGGTTTAGATCAAAGTGGGAGTGACTATTGTTAAGGATGGTTGTGCCCTGGATGGACTTTGTATCTGCTCAGATGATAGTCATTGTGCAACTGTAGTGGGGTATGTCTGTTTCGACCAGGTCGAATTTATACAAATGCTAGGGTTTGTACTCGTATATCAAGTAATCTGCAGTTTATAGACATATAAGCATTCACTTTCAGCTGTCTTCGGATTACCAAATATTGATTCTCATGTTGTGTTTTTTTTCGTGTTTATTAATAAAATCTCCTAGTGAGCTCTGTCGTGTGAAAGAAGAATAAAAAAGACAATAAAACTTTCGAGTTAGTTAAATTTCAGGCTGTTGCTATAACGAAACTCCCTCCTTCAAAACGAAAACTTCTTGTTAGAGTATAGGATTGGTAATAATAAATTATATGGAAAGTTTTAGTATTTAGGGTTATATTTAGTATTTGATATATTTAGTATGAATTGATTTACAAGTATTATTTTTGCATACCAAGTTACGGTATCGCTTATATATGTTCTATGTCTTCAATGTAAAATATCTCGTTCAATAATAAAATTCTTCTTTTATCTTTTATATCTTCTAGTTTTAACTTGGTATCGAGGTTCGGATCCTGTGACTCTGCTCCACCTCATTTCTGAACTGCCATAGTTCCACATACCATCCACGGATCTTCTAGCTGATCGCTTCACTTTCCACAAATTTCCTTGATCTATACTCCAATCTCCACCAGTTAATCAGTCCCATCCAGTTCACACCACAGATGTTGCCACTATCCCTATCTCCTTCGAATCGTTTTCCTGCACCTGCTTTGCATGTTGATTATCTTTCCACTAATGTTTTGTCTTCTTACACCAACACTTTCAATCTTGACTCCAGCACCGCAACAATGATTTGTCTCAGACAGCTGCTTTAATTCGCTCCATACTAAAATCGTAATTTGTCTTTATCACCTTCACTCACTGATCCGCTCTTTTACACCCATCATATTCATTCTTCACAACTTTCCAATCCCAATTTTTGCAGACAATGCAGGCGCCACGGCACCGCATTTCATCAACAACTTTACGCCAATCTCATGTGATTTGCAATCCCCATGAGATTGAGGGAGGGTGTTAGAGTATAGGATTGTTAATAATAAATTATATGGAAAAGTTTAAGTATTAGGTTATATTTTAGTATTTGATATATTTAGTATGAATTGATTTATAAGTATTATTCTTGCATACCAAGTTATTGTATCGCTTGCTATCTATGGGTTCTCAATTAAAATATCTAATTCAATAATAAAATTCTTCTTTTATCTTTTTTATATCTTCCAGTTCCAACTCTTCTCTTAGGTTGAATCCTACTGGAGATTTCAAGTACAAAGTGTGAAATGGTCTCATGCAGAACATTTCAGCCAACAACTTAAACATCATCAATAGGATGTAAATTCTCTGTGCTAAATGGATTAGTGAAAAAAACAAATTTTTTTACGTCATGTAAACATTTCATCGCTTTGATTTAGTTTCAGCTTTTTCCACTCAAGCAAAACGCTGATGAGACACATTAAATGGAAACACTACAACCGTTAGTCCTCACTTCAACCAAGAACAGGATATCAACTGAGATTAGTTAAGGATTTTAATTACTGTTAGGATTTATTCATTTACATAATACAAGAAAATGAAAATTCTTAACCCTTCTTGATAAACAAACTGAAAATAAAGAAAATGAAATCTTCTAAATAACTTCAAAAATGGAAACCTAGATTTCAACCAATGTCAGCCAAATTAGTAAAAAAGTATATATAGATAATAAGAGAAAGAACTGAGCCCTAGAACCCAACACAAGTACACAACACAAAAAAAAAACTCTGGAAAATACTCTACAGTAAAGCATATAGCAGAAATTAAGTAAGAAATCAATCCTTGGAGATGAGTAATACGAGAGACTTCAACCTATAGGATCGAACTGGTGGCGTGAAAGAGAACAGAAATGAGCTTTCAGATTTTAGGGCTTCTGGAACTTCCCGCATATTTGCTAAGCCAGTAGAAAATCAAAGCCCATTAATATGAATTCGATAGTTTCTCAAGTAGATTAATGATCATTATATCTTTGAAAATATTAGTACCTAAACAATATAGATCCCATCATTAGTGCAAACTCCGATGTCCGATCTTTAAAATTGATATATTCTTAAAGATTTCTACAAATTTCCAGTATTTTGAAAATAAGACAAGAGATGCAAAAGATCTTACGTTACTGTGTGATTAATCCTTGATTTATTTTCTTAATATTTCTCAACCACAAGAAATTAATTGATATTTTTTATTTTATCACGTAACATTTTGAACTTTGTAGATGCATTTTTACTACCAACTACATCCAAAGGATAGAAAACTTCACTCAAGCCAAATGAAAGTAAGCACTAACAATGAACACAAGATATAATGGGGTGCAGAGGATTACCTACGTCCACGGGGTGAAAGGGTGAATCTTATTACTTCAAAGTGTTACAAATGTTGCTCTTAGTTTGATTTCCTTTACAAAGATGAACTTATCACCTTCCTCCCTGGTGTAAACTCGAGTTTCTCCTCTTCCAAAATTACAACCTACCTCTCTTGGATACAAGTCACTCTATTTATATGAGAAGTTCCATAACCAAGTTAGGGTGGGTCATATTACATCTATTATGAAGTTCTATGATCGGGCCTCGCTACGTCTCCCCTTCTTCTATGCATGGCCGATGCATCTTGATTCCTTCACCGTTCTATTGTCCGAGCCGACCTCTCCTAAAATGTTCTCTGACACGATGTCGCCTGTCTTATCTGTCTGCCTCACTGTGGCCATGGACACAGGTACTTTCTTATCCTTTGACAGTTGCACCTTGTTTGACCTAATTCTGTCTTATCTTGTCAGCTCTGTCAGAAACCTGGGGTCAAGTCTTGTCCGACAAATGAGCGATCACGCCCGATCCACGTGGCTCTTTCGAATCTCGCGCCTGCTGATCATCCTTCTATACTTCATGTCTCCTCGTTTTTAGGTGCACCAAGGCTTAAGATATTGCTACCTGGATCTGTGGATAATTTACACCTACATTTATGCCCTTATATTTCCGGTGGGGAGACAGTGGAAGAACGCCGTCCCAACTTCCCACGTCTCTCGGCCCATGCCCGGCAAATCCCGCCATGCAATGCCCCACTAACTGCACTTATTACTCTTAATTGCTTCTATGCCGGTTATAACTCTTCCCCTTTAAATAACCCGCTTCTTTATCATTCTTTCTTCTTATCCTTTTCTCTGCTCCCCCGCCGCTCGCAACTTTCTCCTGCATTCTTTCATCACTCTTTGCTTCTCCAGGAACCCTAGTTTCTTGATTTTCTTCCTTCATCTCCCTCCTCACCGATTACTACAGAGCTGCTGTTACAGTCCTTGTCGCCTTATATTTCTTTTCGTCGAGAACCAAGTTCTACATTATTTACGTTAATGGCTTCTTCTCCTTTGGATCGTAGAGAAGGTCCTGATGACGCTTTTTCCGAGTTTGATGCTTTTTCTTGCTTCTGCTTTCATTTGATAGTCCTTCTAAATATGATGATCGTGCCATGAGCTCTATCTTTCCTGATGGTTCTCCTTCCTGTTTCTTGCAGGTCCGAGAGAAGTGAGATCTTTCCGATGAGGAGTTCATTCAACAAATTTCAAGGAAAAGTACGAATCTTGGAGACTTCTGTAAGTTACCCCGCCTCGGCCAAAACAGTCTCTTGAATAAGTATGATATGAAGAAGTACGATCGTCTGTTGATTTATGGTCATCACTCAGGGCCAACTTGATCTAGGTCTTGTTCTGTGAAACCAAGCAGCTCCTTTTTATTACGAGATTATTTCTCACCAAGCCTTTCTCGTGCCTTGGCTCAATGGACTGGTAATACTTTCCGACCATGAACGAATGGAGGGATCGCCGAGATGGTCACGGTTCTACTTCCGAGTGGTCGACCAACAAGCTCGAGGACGTCCGAATATACCACCGCCAATTTCCTTGTCAACTATCGAGCTAGTACTTCAACTCTTGCACCTTGCCGGTTTTGTCTAGTCCTCATCGGGTGGAACTATGCCTGATGGTGTAGGAAAGGATGCTGGATGCCGATCCCATCGGCCAGGGTTCCAACAGGTGATCCCGCCATTCTAATGACCGATTTATCCCCGAGTTCCACTTCTAGTCCGAGGTAATTCTTCATGGTAGCTTCGTCGCTTACTTTTCGCCAGTTCCATACTCGGGGTGGTTAATGATGACAAGGCCGATAAGGTATGCGTTTTCTCCTTTGCTGTCGTTTGTTATCTTGTTGGCTCTTGCATGAACTGTCATTATTTTTAAAAATCTCGTGTTTATTCACCAAGTGCTTCTGAACACAGAAAGAGGAAATGGCACAAGGGGTTGGGAGGAAGGATAGGGGAAGGTAACAAACACATCGGTTTTCTATACATGTATCACCCCTCGCTTTTTACTCACATGTTCTCGACGTATACACCTTGTGCGTAAACACCCAGGCTCATGATGACGATGTTGACGAGGTCACCCTCACCCTATTTGCCGTAATCCCCTGAGGTGGGCAAACCCGTTAAACTCCCATCAAATGGCTGCCAGATTGATATCCCGATGAGGATGAGTTATCAGGATGATGTGCCTGGTGGCAAGGACGATGATCAAGGAAGGCCTGCAGAGGCCCCCGGAGGATGCCCACGCCCAGAAGCTTGTTGTTGATGTATCGGTAGAGCTTCCTCGTGTTCCCGGACTTCGAGGGTCGTCTTCTAGCGCTGAAACTTCCTTAACTGTCTCTAGCCCTATTATGAACTCTCTGGGTGCGCTTACTTCTTCCGACTTTGGAGCGTATACTGACGAAGAGATGTTGAATGCGGTGCCCCTCTATGGAGATATCGCCCAGACTCTTGACACAGTGGTGAGCGTCTCGTTTTAGTACAGTGGTGCCCCCCTTATGATTTCTGTTCTTATTGTCGCTTACAATTTACTCGCGTTTACTTATGTTAGATCCTGAACCGGGTACGCTTAGATGCCGCCAGTCGCCTCAGAGAAAAGCAATTGTTAGAATCTCTCCAACTCCAGTTACAGAACGAAAGGAGCCGTGCGCGCGAGCTAGAAATTAAACTCGCCGACGCCCAAGGTATGTTACAATTCTGCGACTCTTAACTTATGTTGATTTAATTTATCGTGCCATCATCCTGAGTCGGGTATCCTTCTGCTATCCGAGGTAACTAGTGTAGGCTTAGACGCGTCTTCAGAGTTTAGGATCATGAAGAGGAAATGGGATATTGAGAAGGATTTAGTAGAGAATCTCCGTCGGCTAATGGCAAACAAAGATGACAAAATAGATCGCCAGTTGGAGAAATCGAAGAGCTCAAGGAGGAACTAGAACTGTATCGTCAGTTTGAGTACGACCCGGCTGAGATAGATAATTTACGATCTCACCTGGGCTCTTCCCAGCGCCTTGTTGCTGAACAAACTACTCTGGCTATGAACCTAGACCAATGGGTAAACACTTTGCAATTACAAAATCGAGACCTTCATGAAGATCGTCGATGAATATTAAGGGACAAAGATGTGGTGGAGCGAGCTAATAGTGATCTGCTAGGCCGAGTGAGTGAGTTTGATAAAGTGAGGGACGAGCTAGAGTGGAATAGATCGCAACTTGCTGTTCTCCAGGTGTCGCGCAATCGGTTAATGGAGGATTGGAGTGAGCATAAGAAATATTGCCCCAGTAACGAATTCAACGAACAACACTATAATGAGTTAACCATGAAGTTATCCAAGGCCGAGGATGAGTTGTACAAGTCGGTAGAGTCGCTTCGGTCGGTGTTTCCAGCCCTTTCAGGTCTCTTAGAAGATGTGTTAAGGCTGTTCCTTAGATTTAGATTATGTCTTATTCTTGCAAAATTGTTAAATCGTGTTCGACGAATAATGTTCTATCTTTGTGATTTTGTAGCCGAGCAAAAACGTTCTCAGGAGCTGGATCAGGAGGTCCGTCGATTGAAACGGATCGAGGTTGATTTGAGTTCCCAGCTAGCCGATGCCGAGGGGAACGTTTCTCATCTTACCCAACAACTCGAGGATGAACGCGTCGCCCATGCAGATGAGATAGATGAGAAAGTACAGATGGGTATTGAGGCGTGGGTGGAGAACAAGCGGCGGAGAACAAGCGGCGCGAGGTCGCACAAAGAAGGCCGTCACTTGTTCCTTCGAAGGCTTAAACTCTCTTTTGAGGCTTCGTCACTCAAGTTGCCCCTTTTCCATTAAGGTTACAAATCGCTTTGAACACTCGTCCCCTTTTTTATTTATAACTACTAGTTTACATTTTTAGGAATTATTTGCATCTACGACGTTGTTTGTTTTATTTCAATTAAATTCTTCTGCTGCATTGTCGTAATGACATTTCCGTACTTTCTACTAGACGCTTGACGCAATCGAATTATCCTTTGTTTCGCATGTTATTCCCGCAATTATTGTTCAAGTAAGTTAGATTAATCATTTCATTTAAACAACTATGCAAGGAGGATCATCTGTGCCCAATGCCATGTCCATCAGTATCTCATCACCATCTTTTGATTCATGAATGGCAATTTACCAACTGCTCTAGGCCCGATATTCCGAGTGGTTATCGACCAACCAGTCTCGGCAAGTGGACACACACTGCGATGGGGGCTAATTTTCAAATGTAAGTAGGCCACCTAGTCACAGAGACCTCCACTACACCAAAAACATGAATTTACCATTCATATAAACGTTGCCAACAATTTCAGCAACGCTTATGTACGTTGCCCACACGGCGTCACAAATTTTTAGGCAACCTTTATAAACGTTGCTTAAATTAATTAAAGCAACGTTAAAATATTGCTTCATCCGTTGCTCTAATTCGACTTAATGCAACGTATAAAATAATTTAAGCAACTTATATATAGGTTGCAAAATATATTATCAGAATAAAAAAATTATCAGAATAAAAAAAATTACAAATTTATATTGGTATTTACGAATTTCCAGTACTACAAATAATATTACACCCTTGCTTGATAAGAAAATTAGTCATCTTTGCAATATTTACAACATTATGAACTCGGTTTAAGTTTACACAGTGAAATTCGTTTCCGAACATTATAGCAGGGATTCATTAATAGCAATCCCCGTTCGGTTTCTGCACTTGGCACAATACGACAGTTTCTCCACTGAAAGCTATAAGACTAACGAGTCCTTGTGATTGAGATTCATTAGGGCTGTTGTACATGACGCTCCTCAAGGGCCCTTTTTTGCATGCTTCCACTAATATCAATAAGAAAATCAACTTCTTTTAAGTACATAAAAATAATTTATAAATAGTGTAAGAGTGCACATATTGGATATACCATGTTCGAAAGATATATACCTGTAATCAATAATATCTCGCACCTTTTCGCTCTGGTTATCGCCGAGAAAAAGGTAAAAGCAGAATATCTCCTTGATCGAAGTCTTGCATTCGACGAAGAATGTAACAGTAACCTCCATATTATGTTACTTGAAGTAACCTGAGACAATCACGATACCACGTAATTAAATCTAGTTCCGCTCTTTAATTCATGGAAAATGTAGGGTAAAACTAGCTTGCATGGAAAGAACTTCACTTGCAGTACCAGATTCTATATTGAACGTGATCTTTTTCGATTTTGGAATTTTCCTTTCTAGTAGTAGGATTAACCAATCCAGGAAACTTGAAAGGTATATTGGAATTCCCACTATTAAATGACAATTTCTGTGACCAATTCATTTTTTAACCAAGGAAGATTTGCAGCAACATTTAAGAGACCCACTTGGAATGGATATACTCAATGGGAGTTTACTGATAAATTCAGGTCTCTGGCACAACAAAAAAACTCTCATAAGCACTGGGAGATGGCCAATCCTTCACTTTCAACATTTAAGGCCAACCATTTTCATGGATTCTACCCTCTGAATATCCTTTGATGAATTGACCAAGTTCAATATCAACCTCGCCATCATATGAAGTAACCATTAGCAAAACAATTCATATATAAATAAAAGTAAGTGGGATGTCGTCTGCTAGTTTCTTAAGAATAAAGAATGTCAATGGATTTTCAGATATACAAACAGCATAAAACAAGAAGCAAAAGTAAAAATGTGAGTAGGAATAACAGTCATCATATTCCTTGCATCCACTAACCATTTCCTCAACATTTTTCACCAACTTTGCAACCCAATTCATCTTGAAGATGTGCCTAGGGATAATGATGGGCAACCACAGCCACCAAACTATTTTGGTGGGTATGGAATAACACCGACGGTATTGGCTTTCTAACCAGGAAAACGTTCCGCAAACTTCTTTCCCATCTCCAAATAATTATGTTGCTCTACCACAACTACTCCTTCATGGGCTCTATCTGAAATCTGAGTTCCGTTGATTCAACATTCACTGTAATAAGAGACTCTTGCTGGAGATCCCGACAACATTAAGGCATAGATCATACAAGAAGTTTGTACAGTGTCAAAGATAATCAATAATCGCATCCTACAACAATTGCTACATATACAACGGAGATTAATCGATATTCCTTAACATATGGAACATGGCCAAATTAAACTATGTATTCCTTGGCTCTACTTGACAGGTCATAACAGGCCATTGCCTAAGCCAAGGGAGAGCATGCTTGGTCAAAAAACATAATGTTCCTTTCATAGTAGGCTAAAATCCACTGCATGAGGGCACGATTTCGCTGATACATTCTAGGTTGATCATACGAATTTTTGACCCAAAAGATCCTATAGGGAGTATCTAGTACCATCCATTGTATATATATCGACTGGTTTTTGTTAAAGAGTTAAAATATCAAGAACTTACCAACACATCTGCTCATCTGCATTCAGCTTTGCCCTGGGAATATCCACTTTAGCTCCTGGACCTGGAGATGAGAAAAAAACAGAACACATCATGTAGGTATACTCCATATAATTTGGTAGTTTGTTGTATCAAATGAAAATTTTACTGTACCATGAACCTTGGAGTCCAACTCCAGTTCAAGACACTAGTTAGAGTGTACCTGCTTGATTACAGAAGAGATCAAGATGGTGAAGATATATCTGAACCCCTCCTCCGGCCTTAAAATGTGGGTCAAAAATTTAGATGGATACAGTTAGCAAGAATATATTTATTTATTACATTAGACAACAATAATACCAATGGATTCACAGAGAACTACCTGCAGTATTTATGGCCAACATTTCAGGTGTTAATCACTTCACGGTTCCCTCATTTCAGAATCCATATTTTCTTCTGCAGGGATTAACTCAGTTGTGTAGTGTCTATTTTGTTTTCCCTTAACACGACCTAATTGCAGCTATAACTTTGAGCAAAAACACTTCAACACCAATTATTTCCTGCAAAGACCAAAAACTTACATTAGAAACTGTTCAAGAGTTTAGAAGGAACCTGTCATGTCAGTTGCCAAATAAACTCAGGCAGACTAGTAATTAGAAAAGATTAGTAACACTTGATTGGTCCAACAGTTTGTCCTGTATCTACAAAAACGAAATCAGCAACCACATCTTAGTTACTAATAACCCAAACTTACGTATCAAAGTAAGTTCATGCAAAATCGTCTAAACCAATCACTTTACCAGAACCTTCTTTCTGTGTGACTACACATATCGAATCCTTCCCTCGGGATCCAATCCAATTAATCCCGAAGATTTTACTGCCTTGAACGTATACTATCATTAACAACAAACATCCGTCATTTTGTAATCACAAACAACTCATAAATTATTCATCATGCCTAAAAACCTTTTTAAATCAAATATTCCTCATCGAGTCAAAAATTTGATCATACATACAACTTCTGTTATATCAACAAACCTTAACTTTATGAATTTTCTCAAATTAACTACCTAGAAAATCAAAACAGTGACTAATTGATAAAATCTTGTAAAAACAAACCCATTACACAAAATCAGACAAAACCTTTACTAATTGGAACACTATGAATCAATTAACACAAATCAAAATCAAATATCTGGTGTACAAAACTTAACTTTCTTGAAGATATAACCTTTCATGAAGACATACACAACTAATCACTAATACATGTTTTCTAACACAACTTATAAACAGACACATCTTGCAATCTATACTTATAGTGAATCATGTGCTTAAACAAAACATACTCAAGCTGAAATCAAAGCAAAACAACAACAATAAGCCTGTAACGAAGCATATTTCAAGTGAAACCATATGGTTTCTGAACACAAAACACACTAGTGAAGAAAATAACCAAACTTTCATTTAAATCCAAATAAAGAAGATACTTCAAATTGAAATAATGAGATAACAAGAGAATAAATAGATGAATAGATCCAGAAATCACCAAACAACGTTTTAGTCAACCAAAATGAAAAAATAAAAATAAAATTAAACAGAAATTGGTTTATACACTT
Organism: Papaver bracteatum; assembly: GCA_023529315.1. Lineage (NCBI taxonomy): Eukaryota > Viridiplantae > Streptophyta > Magnoliopsida > Ranunculales > Papaveraceae > Papaver > Papaver bracteatum. The sequence continues at coordinate 33,080 of JAJJWX010003172.1, forward strand.
TCTTCTGAAAAATTAAGGTTAGTAGTCGATAGATCGAACTTTCCGATTTATAGGTTTTGAATAGGATACATATCTTAAAATGAATGGGTTTTTGATTTGAGGTTTTAAAGCCGAATTCTGGGGTTTCTTCTCTGGTTGGAAATAGGGTTTTTTCAGCTACTTAGACTTGCCATTTCTTTTTCATCTGAAATCTCGATATGAAATCTGTCTGAGAGAGTTGATGGTAGAATTTGATGATATAATGGAATTTGTCTAAGAGAGATGATAGAGAGAAAAGAGAGTTGATAGGAAGAGTAAGAGTCTGTATGAACAAGAGAGAGTTCGGTCGAGATAAGAGAGGAAAAAAAAACAAGATATAAATAAATATAAAACCCTTTCACAAAAAAAAGAAAGACAAATAAATAAAAACTCTTGAAAATAATACAATTTATCCTAACCGTAGGATCGCAACCTATATCAACGGTGCAAAAAATACTCTCAATTATTATGAATTAATATATAAATGATGCAACGGATATTTTGTTGTGCAACGTATATTACTGTTGGTCGGTTTGCAACGTTTATATGCGTTGCTCATCTAATATTTCTGGCGTTGCAAAAACCAGGATATGGTGTAGTGATGCTCACAAACCTCGGGATTACAGCTTTGACTCGGACTACTTTGACAGCGATCCACCACACACCGAGCAACCCTCTGCCCAAGAAGAGCATCAGCGTGCAATGAAAGATCTCCGCACCGAGATGATGGCGGAGATCAAACAACTGAAAACTAGGCAAGGGGAGGGGGAAGATTGGAGCAAATAATGAAGGAAGCAAGCACTACCCCCCTAACACAACACCTAGCCAAGGCTCTCATTCCGCAGAAATGCACAGTTCCGGCATTCGAATTCTATGACGGATCTAGCGACCCCGCCTCCCATCTTCGATATTATAATGTAATGATGGCACGATGGAATTATGACGAGGCCATACTGTGCAGATACTTCCCTTCAAGTTTGAAGGGATCCGCGCTCTCATGGTTCGACAACTTGCCACCAAATTCCATTAACTCGTACGATCAACTTACTGAGAAGTTCTTAAAAACTTACATGTACAACAAGGTGGTGAACACCGGGATGGATAAGCTTTTCTCACTAGCAGTCCAGTACAAGGAAACAATCAGGGAATACACAGACAGGTGGCACAAGATCTGCCAAGCCATCGGAAATATAGACCCCGTGGTCAGCGTCAACTGCTACAAGTGGGGGCTCGACAAGATGATCCCATTGTTTGTCAAGATACACAGAATCGTCCCTGCAACCGAAGGTGATCTTCTAGTGATCATAGAAAAGCATGCCAGACTAGAAGAAATACAACGGGAGAACCCCAGAGCTCAGACCCAATGTCCACCACGAACCAACTCTGCGGAACAATCCAGCAGACCTATGGGAGGCGACTTAGGTGAAATACCCAACAAAGATAGAAGAGAACACATAGATGATCGACGAGGGGATATTAGAAAATTCGAAGATCAAGTCTATACGGAGATGAATGGCAGTTATTCTCGCATCCTGAGAGAAATCAAGGGCCGCGAGAAGTTGTAGTGGCCATGGTCTAAGGGGAAACAACCCCCTAGATCAGAGCATGCTAAAGAATACTATAAATATCATTGTTTCAACGGTCACTGGACAGATAAATGCAAGAATCTGAAGATGATGATTCGGAAGCTAGTAGATGCAGGAGACCTCCAATAATTTGTACAGAAGACGAGTGAGGAAGATAAAGCTAAACGAAGCAAGCAAGTCCAACTGCCTGAAGGCAGTCGCACTCTTAACACCATCTCCTGTTCTGAGTCTGTGGGACCTTCCCTAACGGCTCAGATAGGTAATAGGTTGAGGAAGCAATTTCAAGACTACTGCGAGCTTTATAAAATCGACGGGGAAGAAGTGGACAAGCAAGAACAATGTAGGGACGCGCCCCTTACTTTCAACACGGACGATGTAGGTGAAGACATGGAAGATCATAACGATCCCCTTGTTCTCACACTACCAATTGCAGGATGCAATAGCAAGAAAATCCTCATCGATGGGGGAAGCTCCGTCAATGTTCTATTCTATGATACATTCAAACGGATGGAACTCAATGATGAACAACTGATATCTTCATACTACACCATCTACGGATTCAATGGAGCAGTCACGAAGAACTTAGGGGACATTATCTTACAAGTTGATGCAGGACCAATGAAGGTCGACACCCGGTTTAGTGTGGTGGACACACCCTCACCATACAATGCTATAATTGGCCGAAGGTGGGTGTATAAACTTAAAGGGGTGGCCGCTACCTACCACCAGTACCTTAGGTTTCCAACCCCCCCCCCCCCCCCGGGGTAATTGAGATAAAAGGCGATCAAGTCTTGGCACGAGAGTGTCAAACTCTACAAAACAATCTCAACAACGAATAAGATGAGCAGGGAAAGAACCAAAGATCCCGAAACAAGGAGAACGCAAAGGAAAAAGATATCAATGCTTACCTAGAAGAAATCTCCGGAAAAAGCCTTCCAAAGGGACATACGACTGGGAACACGGAGGAAAGTACCTCAGCCACAAAGGAAAACGAGGAGTCTGCCGAATAGCAATAAAAGAAAATTCCTCTCCTATGGGAATCAAAGCCCACGTTTACACCTGCAGAAGCTGTGAAAGAAATAAACATAGGAACTAAAGAAGAACCAAGGATGATCAAGATCGGAACACTGATGGATAAGGAACGCGAGGCATCCTTAATAAGGATGCTCACGGAGCATGCAGATATCTTCGCATGGAAACTAGGATACATGCCTGGGATCGACCCTAAGACTATCCAGCATGAGCTCCGCATAAAGCAGGGCACACCACCCTTCAGGCATAAGGTACGAAAAGCCGCCTCAGAATATCACAAAGCCGTCGAAATGGAGCTTTGTAAGCTACTAGAAGCCGGATTCATCAAAGAAGTCAAGTATCCAACATGGATATCAAATATGGTCATCGTACCTAAAAAGAACGGCGGGGGTGATAATATGCATCGACTTCACCAACCTCAACAAAGCGTGCCCCAAGGACAACTACCCTTTACCAATCATCGATCAACTAGTCGAAGCGGTCGAAGGATACGAAGAGATGTCATTTATGGATGGATACTCCGGGTACAACCAAGTGTTCTTATCAGAATAAGAACAACAGCATACAGCATTCTACACCCCGCATGGCCTCTACTGCTATGTAAGGATGCCCTTCGGACTCTGAAATGCAGGACCAAAGAATAGTCGACGCCATTTTTAATCCATGGATTGGAAATACTTTGGAAGTCTATGTGGAAGATATGCTGGTCAAAAGTAAGCTGCGAAAAGATCATCATCAAGATCTGAAAGATATTTTTCAGGCCATGAGAGAACATAACATGAAGGTAAACCCGGAAAAATGCACCTTCGGTGTCACTTATGGAAAATTCCTCGAATATCTGGTAACAAAATGAGGCATCGAAGTAGACCCTGCCAAAATTCAGGCTATTGCAGAAATGCCCTCTCCAAAGAACCTGAAAGAATTCCAAAGGCTCAACGGCTCCATAGCAGCGCTAGGGAGATTCATATCCAGGTCCTCAGATAGATGCAATCCCTTTTTTAACATCCTTAAAAAATGGACCAAATTTGAATGGACAGCAGAGTGCGAGGAATCATTCAAACAAATCAAAGACTACCTTGCTGGAATACACATCTTACAAAAACCCGACCCCGATGAGGTTCTGGCCCTATAAATAGCAGCAACGAAGAATGCAGTCAGCGCGGTGTTGGTCAAAACCAACACAAAGATAGAGCAGCCCATCTACTACGTCAGCAAAATTCTCAATACAACGGAAAAGAACTACAAAAAGATCGAGCAACTCATCCTGGCGTTAGTATGGGCTACCCAGAAGATAAGGACCTACTTCCTAACGCACTACATCTGCGTCCCCTGTAAATCCCCGCTAGAGGCTGTCCTCAAAAGCGCGGGAAAAGCAGGGAGAATCACAAAATGGAATACTCATCTCGACCAGTACAACATCATACATGAGCTCCAGCATTCCCAGAAGTCCCAAGTCTTAGCAGATTTCTTGGCTGACCTACCACTGGACAACGATGAAGAAATCCTTATTGAGGGGCTTAACACAACAGAGTTACCCAAGGGCAGCGAAATCAAAGATCCCGTCGATATCCTCGAGCCGGCAAACCCAAGGCAATGGGAAATCTTTGTAGATGGCTCGAGGAACAAAGAAGGATCGGGCATTGGTATCGTAATTACTACCCCCACTGGAGACCGAATCATCCACGTGTTCAGACTAGAGTTCAAATAACACACCAATAACATCGTCGAGTACGAAGCCATTGTACATGCTCTGCGTCTGATAATAGAAATGGGTATAACAAATGTACGTTTGACCAGTGACTCATAACTGGTCATCAGGAAAATAGATCTAGAGTATAATGTGTATGACGAAACCTTGTCGGCATACATGAATTTAGTACAGATACTGGCACATCAAATACCAAACATTATATTTCGGCACTTGAGAAGAAAGGAGCTCAGGCACGCGGATGCTTTGGAATATATCTCATATATGTTGAAAAACAAAGATATATAAGCAATTAAAATCACTAGGGTTTACGAGCCGTCAATCCCTCCCAGAGAGCTCTGCGCTACAAACATGAAGCATAACGCAGAAGGGGAAATGAAAGACGATGATATGGGAGAATACATCGCGGACGATTTACAAGAGGATGACATCATGACAAGAGCGGATGAAGACGAAGACTTCAGCAAAGAAGAAGACTGGAGGTTGGGTATCCACCAACTTCTCAAGGAAGGAACATTACCCATAGACCTAAAGCAGGCCAGGAAGATACAATCAAAATCAATGAGGTATGACTTGAGGGGAGAGATTTTATACAAAAAATATTTTCTCGGACCTTTGTTACGATGCTTGTCCAGATCCGAAGGCCACCTAGTGTTGAAAGATATCCATCGAGGAGACGCGGGAAATCACAGCGGGATGAGATCCCTAGCCGACAAGGCAAAAACACGAGGGTATTATTGGCCAACAATGATACGAGACGCTGCAAGGATGTCAAAAAGGTCCGAAGAATGTCAGTGGTTCGCTAGAAAAATCCATGCACTAGCAACAATGCTAAACTCAGTAGATAGTCCTTGGCCATTTTCAAAACGGGGCATAGACATCGTAGGACCCCTGATCGAAGGATCGGGAAAAAGAATATTCTTGATAGTGGCCACAGACTATTTCAGTAAATGGGTAGAAGATAAAGCCTTGGCTAGAATCCGCGACTCGGATATCTTCATATTCATCTTTCAGAACATAATATGCCGGCTTGGAATCCCGGCAGAAATTGTCTTTGACAATGGTAAGCAATTACAAGGTAAAATCATCGATTTACTATTTGATACTTTCAAAATCCTAAAAAACAAGTCAACACCAATATACCCTCAAAGAAATGGCCAAGCAGAGGCTACAAACAAGACCCTCGCTCTCATTCTCAAAAAATAATTAGATGAGCACAAAGGACGATGGTGTGAGCAACTGCACAATGTCTTATGGGCATATCGAACAACCCGAAGGTCAGCTACAGGGGAATCCCCTTTTTTGTTGACCTACGGAGCCGAAGCTTTCATCCCCATGGAAATCATCATGCCAACCACAAAGACAGAAGCATGGGAAAAGAACCTCACAACGGACATGATGCTTGAAAGGCTCGATGATCTCGAAGAAAGAAGAGAAGCAGCGCTACAAAAGATGGAGAATTACCAAAGAAAATTAGCAAGAGAGTATAATAAAAAGGTTAAACTTAGGAACTTCGTAGAGGGACAGTACGTGCTGAGAACCATACCCCAATACCAAAGAGAAAAGAAGTGGGGCAAGTTGGCACCAACATGGGGAGGGCCGTTTGTCATACAAGATATAGTAGGAAACTGATCCTATTACCTGCGCAACCTAAAAGGGGAAGTCCTCCGCCATCCTTGGAATGCCAAGTATCTCAAGCCATACCATCCCTAGATCACATCGCAGCATTGCAACTGCGTAAAGAATACCAGAAGAAGAAGACGATGTTTTTTCGATATGTTTCTATCTCTAGACGAGGAACAACATGCCTCAATAAATCAATGAAAAACTTTCTTACGTATCTACGAAAATCAATTAGACCAGGGTAATACAAGGGGAAGAAATCCAGCATAAGGAAATCTCCAACTATTCTAAGTCAACGGGTCGACGGAGTGAGGGACATGTACATAGTGACACCCCATATCCTAGAATGCTGCATCGACCCCCACCGTCTGGGAATCCTTTGATCAAGGATTAGCCAGTGGGGGACATGTCTCAAGATGTTCACGAAGGTACATACCTTCGGCATCGCACTCAAACACAAGGTCAGCGGGTCGACGGAATGAGGGACATGTACTTAGTGACACCCCATATCTTAGAACGCTTCACCAACCACCACCGTTTGGGAATTCTCTGTCCATGGATTATCCAGCGGGGTCACATGTCTCAAGATGTTCACTAAGGCACATACCTTCAGCATCACACTCAAAAACAAAGTCAGCGGGTCGGCGGAATGAGGACATATACATAGTGACAACCCATATCCTAGAACTCTACACCAACCCCCACCATCTGGGAATTCTCTTGCTAAAGGTTAGCCAGCGGGGTGACGAGTCTCAAGATATTCACAAACCTAGCCAACAAACGATGATCCATTCCATAAAAGTTGATTACAAGTTCAAACAAAATAATCAAAAAGGAAACAAAATAAGCAAAAGAAGTTCAACAGACACAGAAAAAACTCTATAATCAACAAGGATCAACTTTTTATAACTGATAGAAGAATCTACTTAGACGATTCAGTGCCACCAGTAGGGCTTTCCCTCTGCAGCGAAGGTATGCTCCCACATGAAGAAGGCCCCGAAGAGCCAGACAAGGCCGAAGGTTTAGGACGACGAGGATAGTGCTTTTCAATACCATGATCAGTCAGGAGGTCATGCTCTATCTTAGCCAGCACCTTGTTCGTATCTTCGACCATATGATAGCGAGCCTTTTACGTAATAGAGGTGTTACGCATCTCATCCTGGGATAACAAAGTGGATATACGGTTCACTTCCGAAGAGGCTAAATTAGTTGCATGTTCATTGGACGTATCCAAGCCTTTGAAATACGAGGTTTGTCCCTCCTGTTGCACCAAGGCAGTCTGAGATTTCTCTAGATCAGATTGATCCTTGTCAAGTTTTTCATTTGCAGCGAGAAGCTGTTCCTGGAGCTCTGAAAAAGAAAACGAAGAGTTAGGACAACGAAGCACGAAAATCACACCCTGCAAAGCAAATATATACCTTCGACTCTAGCCGAAGCTATTTCATATTCGTTAACAACCGCATCCCGAGCCTCGTCAAGAAAGTCATACTCGTCGGATATTTTCTTATAATCTTGTTGAAGAGTGGAAAGAGCAATTTTACTAGCATCTAACTCTACCTGCTTCATTGAATTCAAATGACGAAGATGATTGACTTCGTTATTTAGCTCCTCCAATCCTTTGTTAAGGAGGTACATATTAACTTCGAGACTTCTCTAAGACTCGGATTGACGAGATACGACGACCCGAGACGCGGCTAAGGCCTTTCCAAGGGCAGAGGCTTCGGCCCGAGCATCATATCTTTCTTTGGCAAGGCGTTATATGTACCCCCGTACGTCGGAATCCTGGGAGGAAAGAGCCTGCCGCAGCTCTTCCTCCAGAAGATTCATCTTAGCCAACAAAGATGAAGCAATCTCGCAGGCTTCGCAAAGATTATCGCGCATCCACATCAAAGTACCATCAAAAAGACTACGATCCGCGTTATACTTATTTTGCATATCAACTATCTGGGTATGCCTTTGATGCCATACCTCGGACATGGCATCCCACCTCTCGGCCTCACTCTTAAGATGTTCCACTAGCTCGGCAATACGGGTCTTCTGCCGGTTTCTCTCATTTCGAAGCCATATCAACTCGGGGACTCCACCCACTGAAGATAGGGTGGGGATACTCAGACGGAACAGGAATTACTAAGAAGAAAACAACGATATAAACAAGAACAAGGGACAAACCTGTGAAAGATGAAGCATCTTTTCGAACCGCCTCCAGCTCACTACGCACCACAACAAGCTCCAAACGAAGCCTCTCTTATTCGTTTACCAGATGCTCTTTCCCCTTAAGACGGTTCTTCAACTCACTTATCTCCTTATCTCTAGCAGAGATGACACCCTCGGACACAGCCAACTCCTCCTCTCTGTGACGAAGCTTACCCTCTAACTTAAGGGACTTGGCCTTGAAAAACTGGTACAAGTTATGATTGCAGTATTCGCTCCTCATCACCTACGAAGAGCACCATGTCAGAATACCGCGTAGTACGTACGAAAAATAAAAAAAAAACACCACGTACCTCCAACATCTGCTGGTGAGGGTAACCATACTGATATCCATCAGCTATGGCCATCATGTAAAAAACGGTGCCTGGAGGGTCAACCACTAAGGTAGCCTCCAGTGACCTCAGATTCCTGTCCCACACCTCCGCAACTCGATCTTCAACGGACAACTGCATTATCTTACGGGTATAAGCGTTGGAATATTTCTCCCCAACAACAACGGGAGCAGGGTTTGGGACGAACATCAAATTTTTCTTCTTTAGCCAAGCAAGGACAGCGTCATCACCCTCCAACATCAAGGACCGTGGGAAATCATCCGAAGGGGACCGAGTAGAAGATTCCCCAACATCGGGAACCTTCTCCGAAGAATCAACATGCAAGGAAGTCTTCTCCAAAGTTTTCCCCTTACCAGAAGTACCCAGTACGTCCCAATCATCGCTTGGGGAAAGCAGGGAAAACTCATCAGCAAAACCCATGGCAGCATTCACATCAAAGGACTGCCCCGAATAGTGGAATCGGACAAAGGAGAATTCCTAGAAAATCGGGTCCCCACCACCACCGCCAGCAGAAGTATTATCCTCGACATCACGACCACCAAGGGTACCCTTCGTACCATCACGATCAACGCTGGTATCCTCAGCATCATGACCACCATGGGTACCCCTCGTACCATCACCATCAGTGGTAGTATCCTCAGCCTCATCACCACCGGGGGTACCCCTTGCACCATCAACATCAATAGCATCTTAACGGAGAGGGGGAGAAGTTTCAGTACGTTCTTCCCCATCGGACATATTCTCATCTTCATCAAAGTCCTCATTAGCAGGACTAGTAACCTCCTCTTGGACCTCTTCCTCATCAACAACAATGGTAGAAGAGCGCTTGGGACTGATCCTCCTTTTCTTCGTCACCTACAGAGTAATAAGGGAATCAAGTCAACGTTCTTTCCTTGACTCAAAGATTTCCTTTGAGTAAATAAAAAAGGGGCAACTAAAGGATTAAAGGATCTGCACCTTCACAGCCGCAGTACTCTTCGAGGAAGGGCATCACCCGAAATCTCGTCATCAGCATCAACAACATCGAAGTCATATGGAAAATTCATACCTTCGAAGTTCAATTTCCAAGGGCAGTAATTTCCATAACGAATAGGGGGAACCTCACGAAAAACGCTGCCATAAGTAGGACGCCATCCGTCGGGACCAGGAATCCAACCCCAAGTCCACGGACCAACAATCTCGATAACAGTATCATGCCACTCGTAGTCATGGTCGCGCTTGATCCTCTCACGAGAAGGAAAAAGATTCTTATTAGTAGACCCTTCAGTACCAGGAACATACTTCAGCTTGGCATCGCCAACCTCACTCAAAAGACGAACCTCGCCACGGGAAGCAGCAATATTACGAAGACTCACATTCCACGGCTTACGGTTCCTATTGTTCACATAATCCCCGAAAGAACTATTGAAATTATGAGGGGTATACCATTTCCTCTCAGCAGGATCGGGGGTATAACATGTCATCATCGTTTCTCCCTTGATGCGAAGATAGCACTTCTTCAGGGCGCGGAGATAATTCCTAGTCAGCTGTGATACAGAACGACTATGGGTATTTGTCGATGAACCCTCACGACCGGCCAACGCATTGTAATAAAAAGAATCACCTGACTTGTACAAAGGGAGCATAAGACCCGCTTTGAAGGCCCCCACAGTAGTCAACAAATGAAACTTATCGAATTGGTACCCCGAGATGAGATCGTAAGTAATGTCATCATCATGGGCATAAAAACGAACATCAAAAGCTTGAAGTTCATGCTTCTCCTTGAACACTTCCAAATCAATGTGTTTGAAGGTAACTTTTTTCTTACCAACCGGGACGCTTCGAATAATCAACGCAACGTCTTCCTCATCAAGAGAGTCATGCGCGGAGTCTTTTGAAGGGCTCGTATCCAAGGCTTTCCTTTTCAAAGGCACATTCTTAGATGGTTCGACCTTCGAAGCACTACCCCTGACAGATTTTCCTCTGGAAGGGATCGCCGAAGGAGGGGAAAGATAACTCTTCTGAGACACCGGAAGAACCAAAGAGCGAAGGGGATGAGCGTCCAAAGCTTCGTTACGAGGATCACCCTGCGGGTTTTTAGGCTCATTGCGCGGACGGGAAAAAGCGCGGGTAGTAGCATATATAGAACCAGGGGGATCCCGCGGAGGATCTCCCCTCCTAGAAGAATGTCTATGACCAGAAGAGGACGAAACCCTCTTTGAATGAAGATCCACATGCGAAGCCCTAGAGCCTCCTGGCGGAGATACATCCTGGTATCTACGCGGAGGAGATCTAGGAGGACTAGATGGTGGAGTCTGGTAAGGAGACCGCGGATGATCGGCCATATCTACGAATATACAAACAAGTTGTGAATCCCGCAGAATCTCAAGTGAAGATCAAAAAGCTGAACTTTCTAAAAAAATCTCAAAAAAACAGAACAAAAACCCTAACTGATTTATGAAACAGGGAAAAGCTCTACTACTATAAACTTGTAACCCTTGTGATAAATATACTTTGTATATGTGTTCTTCATTACAAGGGTAACAAAACAGCAGCAGAAGAATGGGTAGTAAGAAACAAGACCAAAGGTTAAACCCTTACCTGTACCAGGAGTTTCAGAAGAATGAGCAACATCGAACGAACACACAGAATCAAGGACAGGTCGTATTCAAGACAAAACAACAGCAGGAAACAGTAGCAGCAGTAGTTAATGGCGTCCAAACAAAATTTAAGAATGAAAAAGAAGAGAAGAAAAGAATGAAGGACCGACAGAGAATGAAATTTATTTCACATTCTCTCCCCCCTTATAAACATCCAAGAAAATCGAAACCGTCCCTTCTCCCAAGGGGAAGTTATTGCAAGAAGCCATTGCGTAATGGTAAATGCACCCTAAAATCAAGGGGAAGTTATTGAGCGAGTGGGGAATATGTGACGGTTTTCTTCTCACTTCAACTGACGCCCCAAGTCAGAAGAAAAGGGGCAAATTGTAAGTACATATTTCCACCACTCGCCACGTGTCCTCGGGTAAGCACGTGGAGAGCATGTGACGCGGGGAATCAAAAGACGATGCCACATGGATATAGCCAAGAAGAGTGTACTGACAGAATATGACCCTCATCTCGTAGATCCAACGGCCACAATTGAAGGAGCACCGAAATAAAGCAGCACTGCGTTGGACCCAATACACCCTCGGAACTGCTTTATCACATCTCGAGAGAAATCTTAGATCAACGGTCAGGGCCCAAATGACTGACACGGATAAGACAGGGGAAGGAGACCATGGTCTGATGCGTGCAGGGGACCCAAACACCCGCATTAAACACCTGGGGAAGCACATGCGTCAACCAACCAACGGAACAGACGATCATGCCTCTTCGGTAATAACGAAGAAACGAAGGGGGCCTCGTAGGAACCGAAGACGTCTGCGTATCGGAACAAAGCACAAGATGATAAGGTTACAACGGCTCCAACAGTGGACCCCACGGAGGAACCCCTATAAATACCCCTCCTCACTGAGAGAGGAGGGCATGTCGATTCGAGAAGGAAAATGAGAGAGAATTAGGAAGAGTAAGCAACCCCCTAATCCCGAAGCCTCAGTTAACACACCCAAAGTCATTTGACTATACTTGTAATCAATTTACATATAATAAAACCTCATTTTACCCCGTGGATGTAGGCCTCAGTGCTGAACCACGTACTTACTCGTCTCATTTACATTCCGCACTTTACATTCCTCACTTAAATTATGCACCTTACATTCCACACTTATATTATGCACTTTACATTCCGCACTTTATGTTCCATTTGATTCGAGATTTCCTTTGTATCAATCCGCGGATTGCTATCCATGCTATTTTACATTGTCAGTGATAATTGTACGATAAGACAAGGACGAGTCCAAAGACTCAGAGTCGATGAATCGGTATAGTCACTGCGCTATTACGCACGTCATATCTAGTCTATGAATTTAAGTATGTGCGAGCATTGTTTGTGGACACGTCGATACCATCGTAATTTACGTGTTCACAAAGAGGTGGCAAAGCAAGTTAAACAGCAAGTGCAGAATGTGAATGGGACGACAATAAATAGACTACTAAACTCTGTAACAGACTTAATCAGTTTCTTTAATCTAATCATATGTAATAACCTAAGGCACTACAATATGCCAGATACCTTTAATGGTGAACTGCTCCACCCTCATCATGGGATGTTGGAAGAGGGTTGGGAGTGGATGATGCCGAAAAACAATGTCCTTATGTATTGTAATGCTAGTCGGTGATGTATGTCTTTATGGCCAAAAAAAAAAAATTGAGGCATACTCAATAATGATAAAATATAGTCATTAGGTAGTAAAACCAATAACCCCTTATCCACCATTTTTTTAATAATGACATTAATACCCATTTTTAGGTTTTTATTTAAAAAATTGAAGTTTTCTTAAGTTTTTAAAGAAACATTTAAAAAAAAATCTAATTTTTTTAAAGTTTTTATTTAAAAAATATTAAGGTTTATTAATATAGTTTTTTTTTTTAAAAAGTTCAAAAAAGCAAAAAATTAAATAAGTAAACAAATAAATTGAAGGCTATCGAAGTAATTTAACTAGCCTTAGTACACTTTTTTTTTTTTTTATAAGCAAAGGCCTTCAACAAGGCTAATGGTCCTCCTCAACTGTTGGAAGAATCCAGACAGGGGGTGTAAACTAGTACATAGAGGAGTTATTTTTCTTAGTCCATTGTGCAAGTTCATGAGCCACGAAATTACAAGAACGAGGTTGAAAATTAAAGATACAGGCAGTTAATCTAGAGGAAAAGAAGAAAATGTCTTTGAAGATAGCATATGTTCTAGAATTTCCGTTAAAGTCTCCAGCAGCAAACTGATCCATTAGAGATTTAACATCACTCTCAGTGATGATGTGGGAAAGGTGTAGCTCTACTGCTTTCTTTAGGACAACCCATATTGCTCTAGCTTTAACTTCTTCAGCAGATTGAACTTCAAAAACCAATGAGGCACAAAAGGTTGCTTTCATGGTGAAGTCTCTCATCACATACCCTGCACCATATGCTCCAGAAATATCATCAAAGGCACCATCAATATTGCATTTTATCCAACCAAAAAATGGGGGCATCCAAATGTCACTAGTACTGATATTCAAGGTAGAGGGGACAATGTGAAGGAGATGCCTATTCTTCCTAGTAAGAAGCATGGTTCTAGCTCTGGCTATAACAGTAGTAAAATTTTCCTTGATATTTTGAAAAATAAGGTTATTCCTACTAGTCCAAAGGGCCCATAAGATAGCTATAAACAGACTTTGATCATCTTCAGGGAGTTTTGACTGAGGATCAACTAACCAGAAGATAAGCCACTTAGTAAAAGTTTTATTTTGAAAGAACTGAGTATTAATATTGAAATCAGAGATAAACCAAACTCTACTAGCAAAAGAGAAGTTGACCTAAGCATGTATAATAGTCTCCTGAGGGTCAGAACACCTAGGGCAATCTACACTGTGCATGGGCATTCTAGTATGGAGAATGGTCCTGGAGGGAAGTGAATTTCTAGCATCTTTCCATAAAAAAACTTGAATTTTGTAGGGTACTTTAGTTTTCCAAATACAATTCCAAAGTTTTTTACAAGGGGAAGGCCTAAGCCCTCTGAGCCCCAAGTAGGCAGATTTAGAAGCAAATTTTCCATCCTTTGAAAGGTTCCAAGCCCTCCTGTCAGGAGTGCAAAGCTGGCTTAAGGGAATGGTGATAATTTTCTGGAAAAACGCATTATCAAAGTGGGTGTTAAATATGGACTCATCCCAATTCCCAGTCTGTGCATTAATGAAATAACCAACTTTGATACTAGGGTCAGGTGGCACCATAGGGTTAGGTGTGGCAGAACCCTGAGAGGAAATCCAGTTATCACACCAAGGGTCAATAAGTTGACCATCCCTAACAATCCAAGAGATGAAAGGTTTAATAAGGTTTTTATGGCATGCAGACATTTCCAAGTCCAAGAACACTTTGCAGTACAATTAGCATTTAGAAAATCAGTTTTGGGAAAGTATTTAGCCTTAAGAACAGTGGCTAGAAGACAGTTTGGTTTTTCAAGAATTTTCCAGGCATTCCTAGATAGCATAGCTATATTATTTAGCCCAAACTTTCTGAACCCTAAACCTCTTTCAGCCTTGGGAGAGCATAAAATGTCCCAACCCAGGAGGTGCAACTTTTCATCCTTAGGATCTAAAGTTTCAACCCACCAGAACTTGCAGAGATGGGAGTCCATTTGTTTACAAAGGTGTTTAGGAATTAAAAAAAACCCCATTTGAAATAGAGGAATATCTTGACCAATATACTTAACTAGAGTAGTTCTAGCATCTTGGGGTAGAAGTTTATGAAGACATATAGATATTCTAGCATCAATAGCCTGGAGAATACCCATGTGGGTTTGAATCTTAGAAGCTTGGAATACAGTAGGAGTTCCAAGATATTTTTCTCCCAAGTCCCTACTTTGGATATCTAAAATATTATCCAGAAGAGCTTTCCTATGTTCAAGGATCTTCCTGCTGAACAGAATACCAGATTTTTCAAAATTGATTTCTTGGCCAGGAGCTAAACAATACTTTTGAAGATAGTCTTTAATAACTTTTTTTTTAGTAGATTTAGAAAACAAAAGAGAATCATCAGCAAATAAAAGGTGAGTCATCTCAGGGGATTCTTTACAGACTTTTATATCGTCTAGAATGCCCTTTTTCTGAATAGCCTCAATATAGAAGGAGAGGGATTCAGATCAAATGATGTACAAATAGGGAGAAAGGGGTTCTCCCTGTCTAAGCCCTCTTTCAGGATTGAAAAAACCAGTAGGACTACCATTAAGAAGAACAGAATAAGAAACTGTGGAAACACACTGGTTTATCAATTTAACCCAATGGTTAGACAGACCCATTTTAGTTAAAACCTTTTGAAGGAAATCATATTCAAACTTATCATAGGCCTTGGACATATCAAGTTTAATAACATCAATGCCTTCAACTTTGTCATTATGATTAACATCATATATAGCCTCATTAGCTAACAGAATATTATCAGAAATACTCCTTTTAGGGATAAAAGTACTTTAGTTTTGGGAGATAATATTATCCATGAAGGGTTTAAGTCTATTAGCCAAAGTTTTGGAAAGAATTTTGTAAATAAAATTATACAGACCAATTGGTATGTATTGAGTAACCAATTCAGCAAGAAGGACTTTGAGTATAAGAGATATATTGGTATGATTGAAAACCTTGGCAATGTTGCCTGTTCTAAAACAAGTTTGGGTCATATCAATAACATCATCTCCCACAATATCCCAATGCTTTTGATAGAAAAGACCAGTAAAACCATCAGGACCACGGGCCTTTTTTCCTCCCATTTGAAAGAAAACATTCTTAATTTCCTCAGGAGAAAGAGGCATATTTAAGGATGTGTTGTCTTCCTCAGAAAATTTAACAGGGAGATCCACCATAAGTTCATCTTGAAGATGTTGAAAATAATCTATAAAAGAAGTTCCAATACTATCTCTATCAGTTAGAATAGTATTTAGAGAATTCTTAATCCAACTGATGGCATTTCTTTTCCTTCTAAAGAGAGTAACTCTGTGGAAATATGGTGAATTTCTGTCACCTTCCAAGAGCCAGACCTCCCTAGATTTGTCCTTCCAATATAATTCCTCTAGATTATATAAGTCTTCCAGTCTGGCTTTGAGTCTAGAGGTATTATAAGAATCAGTAGGATTTTTTAATTGAAGATCAGTTAGTTCATTCCTAATGGTAGATATATTGGTTTGAATATTACCAAAGGAAGACTTATTCCAATCTCTTAGACCTTTCTTAGTAGTTAAAAACTTAGCTTTAAGTCTATAAAAAGGAGAACCTACCACATTAACAGACCAAGAGTTAGCAATGATATCCCTGCAGGTAGGGCCCTCAATCCACATTGCCATGAAATCAAAAGGTCTAGACATACAAGTATCCTCATAGTTAAAACCTATATGCATAGGGCAATGATCAGAAGAATCCATGGGGAGATTATTAACACAAAGTTTAGGACACAGAGTTTCAGCTGTCAGGTTAATAAGGCATCTATCCAATCTTTCCAAAATTAAATCAAAACCATGTTGCATATTGGACCAAGTAAATCTAGGTCCTGAAAACCCAGGATCATGCATATTAAATAGAGAACAAACATTTATAATATTTTCAAAATCAGGATCATCCACTTCTAAACCTCCATTTTTATCTTCAGTTCCTAATAGGGCATTAAAGTCTCCTATAAAGAAAACAGGTTCATCTATAAGGACAGGGGTTTGTTGACAAAATTGTTCCCAAAAAGCTTGTCTAAGGGTACTGTTAGGTTCACCATAAATAAAATGAATGTGACAGGTCTTAGAATGAATAATATCAGTAGAAGTAATATGGATGCCCCTCAAACTGGATGAGACTATGTTGAGATGAATTACCTTTTTCCAAGCTAGAGCAAGACCACCACTTTTACCAATACAAGTTATGTTAAAGGTGCAAGGGAAGCCCAAATTTCTTAGTTTTCTAGCTGCCATATCCTTATTCATTTTAGTTTCTAATAGAAAAATAATGTTTGGGTTTACATTCCTTCAAAGTAGACTGAGTTCTCTATTGGCTGATTTCTTTCCAAGACCACGAATATTCCAAGAAATCAAGTTAATATTATTGACTGGGAAATAGTTTATGGTATTTTGCATAACACAATTAGAGGGTTTGAAGTAGGATGGTTTACCTAAGTGGTAGAGTCACAACTACCACCAACTGATGCACTGGTATTATCACCACTTTGAGAAGAACTTTGGGTAGAGTCAAGACTAGAACCGGCAACATTGAGATGGGAATTATTACAGACACCTATGTCACTTAGGGAGCTATCTGTAGGTACATAAAGCTTCCAAAGGAATTGAAAAGAGGTTTAGTATTGATAGAACAGGTAGAGAGGTCAATATCTGGTAATTTCCCTAATTTGGTAATATGAGGACATAGTTGGACATAATATTGCTCCGTAGAATTGTGTTCTTCAGGGATACCCACCAAACTAGCCAAATTAGACCTAGTACGCTTTCTTAACTTAGCCTTAGGATTGATTTTCCTCTTGAGACTAGCTAGATCTTCTTCCTCTACTGAGTTAGCAGCTCCTCTAGTGATGATAGAACTGGAGTTCGAAATAGCAGTAGTTTTGAATCTTCTAGAAGAGTTAGAGGTGCGGATCGAGCCACTAGGTGTTGACTACGAGCCAGAGATAGAAGCAGTAATAGTAACATTCTGAGTAGTGGTTTTCTTTAGAATTAAAGGTAGGCCATTCTCCATTCGAGTCAGGTGTTGCTGAACATGTCCTACATTGAAGATCTTCAGTGTAGTTGATCTATTTGTAAAGGGACCCATTTGGAATATATTTGAGAATCTCTTCTGCATTGTATTCTCTATTCTTTGGTTAGAGGATTGTGTTCTAAACTTTTTAGATTCCTCAGGAGCAGATGATTCCATTTGAGTTTCTAGTACAATCTCAATTTGTTTCATGAAGATATCACTGAGAGCCTTAGAAGTGGATTTAGCTTGTTTACCTTGAGGTGGCATCATTAACTTTGAAACTGTTGGAAGAGTATATTTTCTAGAGGAGGATTCAGATTCCTTGATCTTTTTTGTTTTAACTTCCAAGCAGGGCAGTTTTGATCCTTATGATCAAGGATGCGACAGGAGGTACATAAATACCTTGGAACTATGATATGCCTGCATTATATTAGAAAAGGTTCATTTCTTACATTTGTAAACAGAGTGATGCATGTTGGTAAAGCTTTATGCACTAAGATGATATAAACTTTGACATTCTTCTTGAGTGGGTGTTTGCCAAAAGGGTTTTAAGCTTCAATAAGCTCCCCAATACTGAGAGTGAGAAGCTTTAGATCTTCAAATTCCGTGCATTCATTTGGAATGTTGCATAGAATGAACCACATTATTTCCTCATCAAAAGATAGTTGATGGTTTGGAATGTTTACAGGCCATCCTTCAACCGACACCACTTTTAACACCATTAAGTAACTACAGACGAACCAAGGCTTTTGTGTGTTGATTATGTTGAAGTCTTCTTCAGATAAGAACCGAATAAGAACCTTGTTCCTCAAGCCATTGAAGGTGGTAATGGAAGGATGTTGGGATAGAGGCCAATTATTGCAGATATAGTATATGATAGAAGAGGTTGAAATCAAAGTTTCACAACAAGCATAACCCTCCATACACCATTTCCAATTGCTCTCGGTTTCATCTAGAATAACTTTTTTGTCTATAAATACTGGTTTGGCAAGTGTAGATGGTAGTGTGAGTTTCACAGCCATCTGAGTAGAAATGGATTGAATTTCTCGGTTTAAGTTTCGAGTATTTTCAGTGGGATTTTGGTTATCCATAGTATAAGAGTAGGTGATATATATGAATGTGAGTTGATAGAGATCCGTCTTCCAGATTATGAATATAAAATTTAGATGAAAAAAGAAGAAACACTTATTAGTACAGTGGTGATAGATGTTACAGACAATTTGAATGAATGAGAGGAAATTGGGGTTTGTTTTTTTATTAATTTGAACCTTAAAAAAAGGAATGAAAAACATTTTGACTAAATATTAAGGAGTAGTCGGGACTCAGGTGAAATATGGTGTAAGGTAGTTTTTGTTGTACTGTAAAGGGTACTTTTAGGGAAGAGGTTGACATAAGGAGTGTCATTTTTGCATCCTTGCTTCATGGGAAGCATCACATTTGAGATATTCACGTGAGCATTAGAGATTAAGTTTGGAGAGAAGACAAACTTAATAATGCCTTTGTGTTTTTTCTGGGATAGTTTGATATGATAATGCATGACGTTGTGAGAGGTTGGTATGAATTTATTATGTTTGTTTTTAGTCAGGAAATTGACAAACTTAATTATGGTTGTATCAAAAATGGGGGGGGGGGGGGGTAGGAGGAGATATTTATCTGAAATTGGTTTAGAGGGCTCAGAATTGAAGCAAATGGTTTGATGGGTTCAACTATGCAGGTTTCCATGCGACTGATAGACACACCCCAAACTTCAATAGTGCCTCCCAATTGGTGCTTCCGTCTTCTAGTATGCAAAAAATATAGTTTTTTTATTAGTCCCCAAAGAACTTTGTAAGCGTAAAGTGACACAGAAATACAATACTTGATAGCAGTTCTGTGAGTGGTTAAGGGTAATGAAAGGGTTAGGTGTTGAAAGTAGGGTGTTATAGGGTAATTATGGAAGTAAAATTGAACGGTGTACGCATGTATTTGAAGGGGCGTGAGAAACCAAGCGACGGGACTGATAACCAAAGGTCATAAATGGTAGTTAATAAAAGGATTTTTTTCCTTTAAATGGGTGGTTTTGGATGAGATTATCAGAACCATAATCAATTTTACCAGAAGAGGGAAGGTTTAGAGATAGGTTTTTAAGAATGGCAAATTCCGGTGTTCCCCTTCCATCCAATGTTGTAACTTATGAACAGTACGAATTCGCCCGAAATTAAGCTTTGTTGCTCCCATGGGAAGAATTAATGAGATTAAGAGATGAGGTTCAGAGTGAAATAAACAGACGTGCCAATGAAGAAGCACAACATTAGATAGATGAAGATGAAAAGAATAGGAGAGAATAAGAAGAAACTGAATCACTGTATGTTGCATGGTTACCACAACATTTAGCAAGAGAGAGGAGCGATCTGAGAGAAATCAGAAAGGGACAAAATATGGAAGTTCAACTAAAAATGACTCTGATGGAGGTTCTGGTGAGTGTTTTGAGTACCCTTTGGAGGAAATAGATACCAGTGATGATGATGATACTGCTGCTGAAGATAAACGAAAGATTGAGAGGTATATTGATTGGTAGTTAAGGAGACGGTTTGAATTTGAGAGGGAAAATCCCAAGATATTTGCCCGTACCATGCATGAAGGAGAACCCAGGAATGAGAAGAGGTATATTGTGATAATCCACCCTCGGGTTTCTCATTCAAGTGATTCGGATGAGGATCTCCCTGAGGCATGCCGTGATGAGGAGGAGGACAGTGAAGGTTCTTCTTATGATGGGAGTGAGACCTCCCATGCTTCTTTGGATATCAGTTGCAGTGAACGGTATGAGGATGATGAAGATGAGTGGAGTTACAATGAGGAGGACTTTTAGAGTCCTCTTTTGGGGTATCGATATTAGCCAAAGTTTCAGGATTTGAGTAAAGTTTGAAAATGATTTGCAAGATTTTCTCAAAATGGATATCTCGATATTTTCTCCTCATCTTCATTATTTTGCTGTTGGTGGTACTAATCTTTCTCTTGGATCTTTTTTCTCTTCGATCGGAATTTTTTGGATAATGTTTAGTCTTTTGTTTTTGGTGATATGAAGAAGTGATGGTGTTTAGGAAAGTTTCTTTGTTCAAAACTGTAAAGGTTAACGGGGTTATGTTTTTTGTTGATTTGGGAAGGTGTTTGTTAGCAACTAGAATTTGATGGTTGGTGTTATGGTGTCTTGGTTCAGGGTTATTCTAAAGGTATTTTGTTGTTTTAGTGTTTTGAGGGTTTAATGGAGAAATTGAGTTGTAATGTTGAATGCAGTATGAAAAACTCTTTTTGTAAAGTTTAATGAACTATGTGTTCTTAGTTTCAGTAATATTGAAGTACTGCTTGCGATTTTTCATGCTGAGATTGTTTTCACTTAACAAAGATTTTCTAACTGGAGTTATAATGAAAGCTAACAGAAATCTGTAGATGAGATAAATGCTAAAAAGAATCACTAAAAAGAAAGATGGTTCATGAATACTAGTAGGATTAATTCTCATATGAAGAATTTCAAAGACCTTAAACATTAGAATGACGAGAGTTGTTATTAAAGCGAGATCTATCTGAATGTATGACCGTAGTTCCCTTAGGACACTATTGAATTGGTTAAAAGTAGCTAACAATCAATAACAAGTATAATGGAAATAATAGTTGGGACTGTTAAGGGGTGATTTTAGTTGAGAGAGAGAGAGAGAGAGAGGACCACTTTTCATTGTACCATGTGCCTCCTTTTATAGGCTTTCCAAGAAGCCCTTCCTTTTATGGCATCATGCCACATGTCCTAAACCTCCTAAATTACGACTAATGTCACTCATTCTCTAATACAACCTTCTCATTTTCCATTAATTCTCTCTTTATCCTTTCCACCTTATGTATAATTTCTAGTGGACTTGGGACTTATTCCCAAAGTTCCCATGTTTTGTGTTGGGTTTGCCTCCTCTTTAGGGTCTCCCTAGCCCTGCTAAGGGGCAATAATTTTCATGTATCAATATTAGTCCCCTGATTACTGGGTCAATTGTCAAATGACCCGGTAGTCACATAATGTCTTATCTTTCATTCTACTTTTTGGCAGTATTTGTTTTCCTCTGATAGTGCCATCCTAAAGTCCCCATTATAGACTTCCCCATATCTGGTTGTCATCTTCATATCTCTAATTGAGTGACTCCATAGCTTCTTGGATATACCTTGATCTTGGCAGTATTATCTGCGCTCATATCTCCATCCTAACTTCAGGATGAACTAGTATGCTTATTATTGTTGAAGGAGGAGGTGGTCATGTTGTGGGCCCTTAGGGTGATTCATTGAGACTAGGCGCGTAAATCTTATGACGAGCATAAAGAGACTATCTCACTTGCGTGGGGGCTACAGTGGTCTGATAAGATTATTGGACGATATCCGCAAGTTGGTAGACGAAGCTGATCGGGATTTGGATTTGGCGAGTGTTTTTTGAGTAGGCACGTTTAATGGTGGAGACTCTGGATGTAGGTACTTCCTGTTATCGTGCGTTGATAGATGGCTAAACTTGTGCGGGTAGTCCCAGTGTTGTTCCCTTCTTTTGGATAGGCAAAATGTGTCGTTTGGCAATGTTGGAGCTAGGTTGTAAAGCGCGCATATTCCCTTCTTTTTATTTCTAATGGAACACGGTGTTTGGTGCTTCTCCTTGGTGGGGATGGGTGGAGCGTGTATTAAACGCGCCCACTCCCTTTTTTCTGTAGCCGATCAGATATGAGGAGCAACCCATCGCCTTTTTTTATATATCTGTGGTCGACCGGATTTGCGGGGTAACACGTCACCTCTTTTGTAAATATTTGGCCGATCAGATGAGTATATCAACCCGTCACCTCTTTTTTTTTGTAAATCTGTGGCCGATCAGATGCGTGGAAAAACTTGTCGCCTTCTTGTAAATCTGTGGCCAATCAGATGAGTATATCAACCCGTCGCCTTTTTGTAAATATGTGGCCGATCGGATGCGCGGAGCAACCCATCGCCTTTTTGTAGATCTGTGGTCGATCGGATGAGTATATCAACCCGTCACCTTCTTGTAAATATATGGCCGATCGGATGCGCGGAGCAACCCGTCGCCTTTTTGTAGATCTTTGGCTTGAGAATCTTCTCTTCTGATATAAGATTCACTCAAACTAGATCGAAGTTTCGATGAGGATCTTTAGACTGTTTGTAGATCTAAAGAAGTCTTGTGATAATCCATTTGTTAACAGATTCTGTTCTGTGTGTGATTGATCACAAGAGATTCAAGTTGATTGTGTGCAGGTGTTTATTGAAGATATAAGAATATTTGAAGACAAATAAGACTTTGAAGATTTCTGATTTGGGTTCATAATCTTTGGTGTGCACAATACTTGTTTCGGTTAAAGAGGATCCAACTATAATCGGTTTATCCTTGTGGTAGATTGGATTGATTAGTTGAGTAGGTCGGCATCAATACAATTCTTTGTGATTAAAAGTATTGATTGCAAAATCTTGACAATTACTTTGGTAGTTGTTATTGGATAGATCTAAGGACCTGAAAAAGGAGTTTATTGGGATAAACGG
Source organism: Papaver bracteatum (assembly GCA_023529315.1). NCBI lineage: Eukaryota > Viridiplantae > Streptophyta > Magnoliopsida > Ranunculales > Papaveraceae > Papaver > Papaver bracteatum. The sequence goes on from JAJJWX010003172.1 coordinate 56,465, forward strand.
AAGAGCCTTTTGTCGAACTCATATCACTTGGTTGAAAAGAGTTGTTACCAAACAAATTTGTTTTCCTTTTACTATTTGGAATACGAACCAAAGGAATTGTTCCAAGTGCGTGATTTATTTACAAGTTGGAGGCGCAGAGATACAGACACAACTAGGTGAACTATAGGTTTAGTTGCTTGGTCTCAACTATACGAAGTTGGTTTGATTTTGTATAGCGGCTTAATCCTGAGAGTATTCAATTCTTGACAAGGTCCCGGGGTTTTTCTACATTTGCGGTTTCCTCGTTAACAAAATCTTGCTGTGCCTTTTACTTTTCTATTTTCGCAATTATAATTGTTTTATTATAATTAGAAGTAAAATACACAAACGTTAATTCCTATTTACTTGATAGTAATCCTATTGTGTTTGGTTAAGTTCGAACCATTTATCAAATAAACATACTTCGTTGTTGTATTATCTCGATCTTGTATCCATAGTCAATAACGCAAGTTATCTTGTTGTCATATTGTCTTGATCTCGTATCCATAGATGATCACACAAAGTGTGAACCGATTTGTTGTATTGTCTCGACTCGGTCTATAGACTATCACTTTCGGAGAAAGGACTTATAGGTGGAAAAGTTTTAGATTGAGGTATATTTTGGTACCCTCGTCTTTTCAGCATCATCTACAGTTTTATCAATGAACTCACCATTACACATAGACTCAACCATGGCTCAAGACTTAAAGTATATTCCCTCATAAAGGATTGCGACCATTCTCCACTTCTCAAAGCCATGGTGCGGGCATTCAATCAACAAATCATTAAACCGTTCAAAATAATGAAAAAAAGTCTCTCCATATAACTAGACAAAACAATTAATACTCTGACGAATATCAATGGTCATATGATGTGGAAAGAATTTACTGAAAATAGATTTGTGATGTAGTTGCAGGAAATCCTACAACTACACCCTCAGTAGAATTTGTAAAACTTTAAGAAGTTCTTGATGAAAAAAGACAATCTTGATTAATTCTTTCAATTGATTACAAAGAAATATGTTAATGGATATTAGAATAGTTACAACTTTCTCTATTCTCTCTCCTAAGACTTGTTCTAACACTCACCAAAAGAAGCTGTTCAATTCTACATTTGAACTACTATATATAGTGAAATCTGTATAGCTACATATATCCTTGCGAAACATCGTAACCTTTGATTGTGAAATTATTCTATATTCGCAAACCCTTCATACTTTTCCCGGGCCTCTTCTATTATCGCATTATTTTGCAACACTTCTCTCTTGTATTTGTTACTGTGTTCGTAACCTTACATCTTGCGATATTATGTTCCTACATTTTTCCTCTTCTCATGTCATTTTTGCGAAGAAGCAATGATCGTGAGAATATGACCGTTACTTATTCTTTTCGGAATTCGAACATGTCTTTTGTAACCGTCTTTTCCTAACTTTCCCTTATAAATACTCCTTTTATTCCCTTCCTTGTCTTTTTCACCTTCTCTTTTTACTTCTGCAACTTCATCTTCTTCTCACATTTCATCCTCGGTTATTGCTTCCTCTCCCTGTTAATTCCATCATGAGCTCTCCGAGGTAATTTTCTTTTATCTCTTGCATCTTTTACTTGTTTATCTCTTTTATTTCTGTTTAATTCACTATTTGATTTTGATTTCTTTTAGCAAAATTACTTCTCAAATGAAATCTCCAACTAAAAGCTCCAATCCTAACCCTCAAAGAAGAAGATCCGAGAATCAAAAGGTAGTTAAAATACTCTGTCTTCTTTCTGAAACAATATATTGTTGCCTCAGTTTTTAATCTACATTTTGATTCGTAGGTCGGTGAAGAATCCAACCCTACCAAGAGATCTCGTAATATCAAATCTAAGCCATCAATTTCAATCAGTGATTTCCTTCCTGTGATGGATAAAGAGTTTCCCTCTCCCCCTCGTGAAAGCACTTCTTCACAAACTCCTTCCACTACTCCATTACCCAGTTTTCAGTCTCCCACCCCTGTCAATTTATCAACACTTCTTCAAGATCAACCTTCGCAAGTTACCTTCTCAACCCCTTCTCGTGAAAAACCTATTTTAGCTCCCAATCCTTTGAATGCCGTTGCTCCAAGAAATTTACAACTTGCTCTTATTCCTTCGAATTCTTCTCCCCTTCCTCAAGAAGTTCGAGATGGGATTCATTCAGTTTTCCAGATGTTATATGATGTTTTAAGTAATACTGCGAGGTCTTCTAATGTTCGTTCGCAGTCTGAATTTTGCGAAATACTTAACAACTTCATCAATCTTGATGTTTCTATTTCGCGTCAAGCCTTGGAAAAAGAAGTTGAGTTGCTTCGCCAAACTCAGGAGTCTTTGAAAGCGGAGTGTGAGAATCTTCGTAAAGAGAATCATCAGCTTCAAAATGATTCTCTAGATTGTGCAATCCTTCGTAAGAGAAATGATGCATTAAAAGGTATTGTTATTATCCTTATATTTTCTCTTTTTGTTTGTTTCTATTTATCGTATGTTTGAAACACCCATTAAAACCCATTCCCCTTTATAGAATCAATCCATAAATGTAGAATGTTAGTACTTCATCATGAATCAGTTGCAGAAGAGTTTCGAGCCAAGCATGAAAGTCTCTTGAACCAATTTTCCCACTTATCTAGTCTTCACTCATGTGCTCTTGATAATTTAGATGCTCTTTTTCAAGAAAATACTCAACTAATTTATGATCAAAATTTTTTGAATGATGACATATCTCAGCTCACTTCTTCTTTAACTAAAGCCGATTTAAGAATAGAAACCCTATTAGAAGAGAATAAAACCTTATCAGAAGAAAGATGTTCGTATTTGAATTCAATGGTTGTTTCCTCGCATCAATTGAATATTCTTCAGAGTAAATGTTGCGATCAAGAAAATCTCCTTTATTTGTTAAAAGGTGAAATTGAGGAATTAAAGAAGTCTTCAGACGTAGAGAGAAGTTCTTTTGCTGCCGAGAAGAAATCCCTTCTTAATAGGAATATAATCTTGAACACTAAGAGGAATAAACTTAAAGAAGATTATTCCCAACTAGAAAACCTTAATATAAAACTTGCGAAGGATAAAAAATATCTTCTTTCCAAAGATCAAAAGCTTCAATCCAGACTTAAAGGATTAGTTGGCGATGGTTTTGATGAAGCTATGGATCAGATGAAGAATTGTTGTCTATTTTTAGCTCAATTTCTTACTTCACAAAGAGAAGGTAGTCATTAAAATTTGACTGCCTCTGATATACCTTTAAATTTTGCTATATTCGCATAATTGATCCTTTGAAAAAAATTTCACTCGCAGAATCTGAGAACAACCTTCGCAATGCTAAAGCTGGGTTAGAGATCACCTGTTCTGAGCTTCACAAGAAGAACGCTTTTCTTTCTACTCGTTTGATTAATTCTCGTGATCGTTCCAATCAAAGATTCAACCATCTTGATTATGTCAAAGATATTGAAGATACTAACCACCAGAAATCTCTTCTTCGTGAAAGTCATCTGAAAGCTCAAGTCTTTGTAAACAACGTTCTCTTATCATGATCCTTGCCTCCAGTGAAAATTGAACCTCTGGAAATATCTGATGATGAAGTTGCTCGTGATCCTGATAGTGATTTTGATTACGAAAGTGAAGATGAAGAACTTGATGGTGGAAAAGAATCTATCCCTCAAGGAGAAGTTCCTGCTGAAGGCTCTTCAAAGGGTAATGTTTCGCAAGAATCGAATACTGCTGATGATCCTATTCATCTTAAAGATCCAGTACAAAGTGTTGATGGAGAGCACCAAGCATGACAAACTTCTTTTCCCAAGTTATCGTTAATTCTCTTGTTTTTCTTTCTTTTGAGCTCTTTTTCTTGATTACAGTTGGTTTTTTTTTTTTTTTTTTTTTTTTTACGAACAATTTTGTTTACTGTTTATGTTCCTTAAGAAGTATATTCTATATTTTGCGATAATTAATTGACCTTTCTCTAGTTGAACACTTTCTTGACTTGCATAAATTGAATAAATTTATCATATGAAGAGAAATAACATAACTTAAAGACTTATCTTAGTATTCCCTTTCCCCTTATTATTGCTCTTCAGGTGATCAATTATTGTTGTATGTACTTAGAATATGTGCCTCTGTTTAAGTTGAGAAATTCCAGGTTGTTGCGAAGTAAATAAAAAGATCCTCCCCTTGAAGTATAAGAAGCATGAAACCTCCGTAAAGCATTATGAAATATCCTTGAAGAGGTATGAAAATTATGAAATATCGTTGAAGAAGTATAAGAATTATGAAACATCCTTGAAGGAGTATAAGAATTGTGAGACACTCTTGAAGAAGTATTCAATCTTTGAAGAATTTAATGAGTATGAGATATTTGCCCTTGATTGCGAATAAAGTGTTCATTAGTTTCTGTGGTCTTATCATGCCTTCCTAAGTAAAGGTCTTACTTTGCCACCTCTTTTGCGATAAAGTTGCAGGACGTTGGTGCACTCGCATGCCTCAACCCCTTGAATTTATCTTAACAATATTTTTGTGTCTGCGATAATATGACAAGTCTGAATATACTTGCGAATATACAGTCTTGTGACATTATCGTCGTGCGATAAAATCGCAGGACGTTATCACACTTTCATGTAATAACCCATTGATCTCATCTAAACATCTTTGTATTTAATTCTGCGAGTATATATATATATATATATATTTATTTTATTTATTTATTTTTACTCGCAGAAATACGATTGTTGCACAAATATGACAAGTCTTTATGTCCTTGCGAACAAAAATCCTCATGACATTTGCGTCTTATAGCACGTATCAGCTCCCTAATAGAGGGTGCTGCCCTTTATCTTCCCCTTGGTTGCCCCTTCAAGGAAGCGTACATCGACCATACAAGGTTAGATCTTCCCATCCGGTTTTGCCAACAACCAGCTTTTGTTCTCCACCTCTTATACTTTTTGCCTATAGGGCTTATAGTTACGAGGTTGCACCCTATGGGGTATCTTTGGGCCAAGTGCATCATTTTCCAAGACTTGTCAAGAATGGAAGATGTGCTTCAAACCCATCCGGCACTCTTGACTCAACCGTGTACCTCGGAGCCTTGATCGTTTTCTGTACTTCTTGGGAAAGACAGTATTCCTTAGTCGCCCAACCTAAATCATGTTACATCGTAAGATTAGGTTGAGAATCCAAGGTGTCTTACCCGGATAGGTACCCCGCTTTTGGGTTATGTACCCCGTAATTTTCATGTACTCAGGTTCCTTGGTGGTGTTCCGTTTCCCCTGAGCCATGCTTATAGGTACCCCCTTAAATGACTTACTTTAGGACTTTGCCTCTTGCGAAATGTTGCTTCGCGAACTAGGATGTACGCCACAAAGGTTTGCATGTGTAAAATTTCTGCGGATTTCTTTCTTTTTTGAAAGCTGATCACAGTTTGCGTCTTTCTTTTATGAAAGCTGATTGCAAATAAACTTTTGCGTCTTTCTTTAATGAAAGCTAATCGCAATAATAATTTTAAAATTTGTAATTTTGATAACTTCTGTGAAAGTAAATGATATTCGCAAAATTATCATGAGTTTTATGGATAATACCTTTTTAAATACAATCTATTCCAGGGTCGACCAAGTCTTAAACCCATGTCTTTCCCTTCTGGATCCATCAGCCGATAAGCTCCACTTCCCACAACTTCTTTAATGACATATGGTCCATCCCATTTTGGTGCTAGTTTTCCTCCATTTTCTTTCTGGTAGGGAGGCGTTTCTCGCATGACCAAATCACCTGGTTGATACTCACGTTCAATAACCCTCTTTAATATGGGGACTTTGCAAGCCTTTGATACTCACGTTCAATAACTACATAAGGTTTGCTTGTATCGAAGGATTTCCTTCAACTACATAATACTCACGTTCAATAATCCATGTTTCTAGCGCCAATTATGTAGTTGCAGGAAATCCTACAACTACACCCTCTTGTTATATTCTCGAGCTAATCTTTCCTGATAAATTTTCATATGTCGCAACACCTTTTCCCTCTTTTCTTCCAAATCATCAAGTTCACTTAATATCACCCCCGCACTTAAATTTCTTTCCCAGGCTTCTTTCTTTGTTGTCGGAATTACAACCTCTGTTGGTAATACTGCTTCTACTCCATATGTTAAACAATAAGGGAACATTCCAGTTCCCTCCCTTCTAGTTGTATTATATGCCCAGACTGCACTAGGCACTTGCTCGCACCACCCTCTGAGATGTCCTTCTAATTTCTTTTTGATTGTATCTGCGATTGTTTTATTTGTTGCCTCTGCCTGTCCATTAGCTTATGGATATAATGGAGTTGATTTCCCACATTTTATCCTAAAAGCACTGAGTAACATCTCTATATTCTGCCCTTCAAATTGTTTCCCATTTTCGGATACTAATTGTGCTGGAATTCCATACCTACAAATGATATTCTCAAATATGAATGTAAAAACATCCTTATCGCGAATATGTTGTACTGCCTTTACTTCTGCGATCTTCGTAAAATAATCTGTTGCGACTATTAAGTATCTTCTTTGCCCATATCCAGGTAAAAATGGGCCAACAATGTCCATTCCCCATTTCCCGAAAGGCCAGCAGCTTGTTGAAAAGGTTAGTGGTGCCCCTGGTGCATGAGTTCTTTTCCCATGTCGTTGACATTCTTTACATCATCTCACCAACAATTTTGCGTCTGTGTGCATATAAGGCCAATAATATCCTTGTATTTTTGCTCTATAAGCTAGAGATCTTCCCCCGCTATGATTACCATCTTCTCCTCCATGTAACATCTTCAATATTTTTTCTCCTTCTTCACGAGTTAAACATATGATAGGTGGCCCACTGAAAGATTTTCTGTATAAAATTCCTTCTCGTAACTCATAATTTGTTGCTCGACTCTTTAATTTATGTGCTTCTAGTCTGTTCCTGGGTATTTCTCCTTTTGTGAGATATGCATGAATGTCCTTTCTCCAATCTGCGATGTCGTCTGGCAGTTCCCTTTCTACCTCCATCGCAATTGGTTCCTCAATTTTTTCTTTTTTATTCACTGATGGATGTTGAATTGTCTGGATTTTGATATTTCTTGCATTAGGGTTTGTCATCATACTTGGAATGAATGCAAATGCATCTTCGAGTCGATTGTATTTCCTTGTTATATGCCTCCATTTTAACTTTGGTATCCTCGCAGATAATTCATCAACGAGTTTCTTGTATTTCTTCAAAGAAGACTCATTTGTGGTATATTCCCCTTTCATTTGACAAATTACCAGCTGAGAATCATTGGTTATTCTTATACTTTCGAGTTTCTTTCCTATTGCGATCTTTAATGCATGCACTACAGCTTCGTACTCTGTTTCATTGTTCGTGGACGCAAATTCTAGTCTGAATGAAAATGCTGTTCTTTCTCCTTTTGGAGAAATCAACACAACTCCTACTCCATTCCCCTCACTATTGGATGATCCGTCTACTAAAATTTCCCATCTATTTGGTTCTGTTAATAGATCTTTTGGATTCCCAAATTCTTCTTCAATATCCATCATTTCTTCTACTGCCTCATCTTCTTCCAAAGGAAATTTTGCCAAGAAATCTGCGACAACTTGTGACTTTTATGATGATAACACTTCGTACTTTATCTTATAATAGTTTACTTGTGCATTCCATCTTTCTATTCTTCCTGATCTTTTTGTGTTCTTCATAACTGACTCAATCGGGAATTTGGTTACCACTTTTATCACATGCGCTTGAATATATATTCTTAATTTAAATGATGCATAAACCAGTGCTAAAATTAACTTCTCCATTTTAGAATAATTTCTCTCTGCTGCGTTAAAAGTTTTACTGATGTAATAAATGAGCCTTTCTATTCCTGCATCTGTTCGCAATAGAACGGCACTTAAAGCATATTGAGTTGTTGCGAGGTATACCAATAATTCTTCATCTTTCTCTGGTTTCTGTAATATGGAGGTATTCGTGAGATATTCTTTGATTCCTTGAAAAGCTTTTTCACAATCATCAGTCCACTTGAATTTTGCTCCCTTCTTAAGTATATTGAAGAAATGTTTTCACTTGTCTGACATTCGCGAAATAAATCTTCCAAGTGAAGCCAAAATCCCATTTAGCTTTTGCACTTCTTTTACCGTTGCAGGTGCTGGCATGTCACGAATTGCTTGTACTTTTTCTGGATCAACTTGTATTCCCTCCTTTGATATAATGTATCCCAAAAATTTTCCTGACGCAACTCCAATTATACATTTTTCAAGATTCAATTTGATGTTGAATTTTCTCATTTGTTCAAATATTTCCTTCACATCTTGCACATGATCTTTGGCCTCTTTACTTTTTATCAGCATATCATCCACATACACCTCTAAAGTTTTATGTATCCACTTTGCGAACACCTTTTTCGACCATTCGTTGATATGTAGCGCCCGCATTTCGCAAACCAAATGGCATCTTCACATAACAATATAAACCTCTTGGAGCAAAAAAGGCTGTATGTTCTTGGTCTTCTTCTGCGAGCGATATTTGATTGTACCATTTATATCCATCGAGTGAGGTAACTCTATCATGTCCTGCAGCTGATTCCACCATTTGTGGTATGTCTGGAAACGGAAAACTGTCTTTAGGACAAGCTTTGTTTAGATCAGTGAAATCTATACAAATTCTTATCCCTTTATTCTTCTTTGGAACAATGACCATATTCGCAATCCATTCTGGGTATTTTGCTTCTCTTATGATTCCTGCATCCAGCATCTTTTGTAATTCTTCTTCTATTTGTGCATGATAATTTTGCGAGATCTTTCTTATTCTTTGTTTGAATGGTCTTACGCTTTTATCTATGTTCAATCTGTGACACGCCACTGATGGATCAATTCCTGGTATTTCATCTACACTTCCTGCGAATATATCTTTGTATTCTCGTAAGAGATCAATGGTCCTTTTCTCTTCTTCTTCATCCATCTTGGTTCCAATTCGCAAGATTAAAGGCTCTTCTTCAGTTCCAATATTTATTTCTTTAGTTGGTTCTGCTGCAACGTAACTAGGACTTTGCTCTCCCATAGGTGTTGGTTCTTTAATTACTTTCATTGGTTCTCCTTCTTTTTCTGGGATCTCACTTGGTATTCCTTTTCCCTCTCTTGCTCTTATTGTATACACTCTGAACTCCTCTTCCTTTTTTGCTTCTTTCGCAAGTTTTCTACGAAATTGTTTCTTTATTGCTCTCCCTCAACACTGTTTTACTTCAATTTGATAACAAAACTTTGCACTATCAAGATCCCCTTTTATTTATTGTATTCCACTTGGTGTGGGAACTTAATTGATTGATGTAATGTCGAAGCAACAAATTTAATCGCATGAATCCATGGTCTTCCCATCATCATATTATATGGAGATTCCATATCTACCACACATAAAACTATGTGTGTTTCGATTTCTCCCAGTGGTACTCGTAATATTATTTCCCCTTTGGATTTTGTTGTAGATTTTCCCAATCCATGGATAAGGCATTCTGAATTTGTGATTTCTTCATCTTTAATCCCCATTCCCTTAAGTGCATGATAGAATATAATATCAACAGAACTCCCTGTATCAACCAAAACTCGGTTTAATTTCCATCTTTCTATAGATTTTGTAGCTTTCTTTTCTTCTCGCATAATCGGCATTGTGACTACTAATGGTGAAGTGTGGTTTAAGTCTTCATTTGGAATTTCTGCTACTGAAAATGTGATTTTCTGCTTTTCCCATTCTTTCAAAGTCGTGATTTTCTCCACTTCCATGATCTTTCTTCCTCTACAATCTCGTTTGTGTATCCTTCCCCTCATGTTGTTATGAAATTCATCAATCATTATCTTTGTGATCATATTATATTCTTTTCTTTTACAATCTTCATCTACTGTCTCCATTTGATCTCCAAATTTCCACATCTCCTTCAAATTTCTGCTATAACAATCTTCACTCCCTGTTTCTAGCGCCAATTATGTAGTTGCAGGAAATCCTACAACTACACCCTCAGTAGAATTTGTAAAACTTTAAGAAGTTCTTGATGAAAAAAGACAATCTTGATTAATTATTTCAATTGATTACAAAGAAATATGTTAATGGAGATTAGAATAGTTACAACTTTCTCTATTCTCTCTCCTAAGACTTGTTCTAACACTCACCAAAAGAAGTTGTTCAATTCTACATTTGAACTACTATATATAGTGAAATCTTTATAGCTACATATATCCTTGCGAAACATCGTAACCTTTGATTGTGAATTTATTCTATATTCGCAAACCCTTCATACTTTTCCTGGGCCTCTTCTATTATCGCATTATTTTGCAACACTTCTCTCTTGTATTTGTTACTGTGTTCGTAACCTTACATCTTGCGATATTCTGTTCCTACATGTGAGTTGTTCCCAAGTGGTGATTGACTGTGGTCTTAAACTGTAAAACCATGATTTAGCCCTTTCCTTTAAAGAAAATGTAAATAAACGCAATTTTAGAGAGTCTTTGGACATATGGTCAGATTGCATAGTCCGAAAAATTTGCTCAAACTCTCTTACATGATTATAGGGGTTTTCAGAATCAACCCCTCAAAATTTTGGAAGTATTTGTATCATGCTTGCATTCAATTCAAATGGGCCATCAGTCTATGGTAATACAATACATGAGGACATGCTTATTCTCGCACGATATATGTAATTCAGGAGAGTACGGGGCAGATTCAAAACATCACCCATGGTCTTAACTTAGACAGGTGTATCAACAACTAGAAATGGGATTTCAAGTAGGTAGTCTTAATGAATACTAACTATCTAATCAATTTGGTCATAAAGAAATACAACCAGGGCCTAGTGAGATATTAACCAAGCATTCATAATAATTCCCTAAACACAGATGCACACACACATGGAGTATACGAGTAATTTACCTCCAGGAACGACTGAGAGTATGAACAACAAAAGTGCCATGTCTTCCTTTTCGTCTTTCTCTTTGGTCAAAGTAGTTATTTCTCTAGCACCGCCGGTATAGAACCGTGACTAGATATAACAACGACCTTGTTTTCCTCTCGCTAGTTCATTTTCCTTGGTTTGAAAAAAATCTCGCAAACCACCTGTTAAGCTCAAGAAAAGATCAGTACCAAGTAAAATTTACAAAAAGTAAGAAAGTAAAAACAACTAGACCTATTAAGGTCAACAGAAAACAAGACGATATATTACAGGGAGACAATGACTTTTACTGTAGCAAGTTATCAGGAACTCAATTTTGCATTTTTCTTGTTTCTTAACGCTTTTGGATTCGTTTTCTGTGATTCTCTGTCATTGTGATTCTATTACTAAGGACTCTTTCACTACGGATTCTACTCGGGGGGTTACTCTTTTCATTCGAGGGTTCTGTTGCTCGCCTAAAATTCGATTTTAGGTGTGGGGTTGGATTTTGAGTCGGTTTGGCTTGTGAGGTTTTTTTCAGTTGTAAGGGAGTTTTGAGATGATTGGGTGGTTCCGTATTTTATCGTAGCAGGTGAAGATTTTCAGTTGAGGTGTGGTTTATTTCAACATTTAACACCCTTGTTCTAACTTTTGTTCGGCACACTAGGTGTTTGTGAAAATTACGCAACCATTTGTTTCATTTTAAAACATTGTAGAAGTAGAATTGTCCACCATTTACTCTTGGTTAGGCCGGCTTTCTTCATTTGTTTTTAATCGGGTGAGGTACAGGGCACGTCCATGGCGTGCTCAGGACCTTCACAGAGTTATGGATTTTCTAAGGACTCGAATTCACAGTCCGTTTCTTATTTTCAATGCCCCTTCAGGGGATTTGATGGTTGCAAGAATGGTGCAGGTGGAAGAGGTTTGGGAAAAGCTTATTTGATTCAGCATCTCAGAGATAAACATTTTGTCTATGGTAGGGAGAATGATCGGTGCAGACACCGGATTGCTACTAATCATGATATCTACAAAGCATGGGTAGATGTCCTCTCTCAACTTCGTATGTGGTTATGCACGGATTGCATGCTTCTTCGTGCCTGGAGAAGACCATGTAAATCTCATGCTGGAGATGTCTTATTCGGGCCATTTAATAGCACAGACGCTTACTTGTTGGTTAATGGAATTTTATGTCCTCCTCCAACCACTGACAACATAGCAGATGATATTGATGCTCCTTTGCTTCCTTGCCTTAATGTGGAACTGCTCGACAAAGTGTTTAAGCAACATATTCAAACTGTCAAAAATATCCCTCCAAGGTGTAAACTGAAGTTCTCAAAAGTTTTGAAGTATGCACTTGATAAGGTACGTGCAAATCCTGGTGAGGTTTCTGTGTGGATACAATTGTTGTTGTTACCTGTTTGTATTCTTCATTTACACATCCCAAAAAGCAGTAGTGAGGAAAAGTCTGGCAACCGAAGGACTTTACAGATTAAATCCATCAATCAATCTATTGTACAATGGTATGTGCCTGACGGTTGTATTCAACTAGTCCAGAAATTGCTCCTTGAACACGCTCAGTATAACAACAAACAACGTAGGAAGAACAACAACCAGGAGGCTCTTAACTTGATTATATGTAGAAAGAAAATACGTAATGGGCTTTTTAATGCAGCTATAAAGGTCCTAACTTCGGATGGTATTGCCACAGATGAGGAGGATACTTTGAAAAAATTAATTGATAAGCACCCGTTTGCCCCGCCACCTGACATACCTACTGGTCCCAGTGTTGAAAACAGTGTGGTTTCTTCAAATGAGATCATTCTAGGAAGGATAATGAGCTTCCCCAAAGGCACATCTTGCGGGAGAGATGGTTTGAGGGTTCAACATCTACTCGATGCCCTCAATGGACCTTTCGCTGTTGTTGCTGATGATTTACTTACCTCCATTAAAGGGGTAGTCAACATATGGTTCGACGGCAGGTGTCCATCGACTTTGGGAGAATTCGTGGCGAGCGCACCTCTTACACCGTTGCTCAAACCGTATGGGGGAATTCGTCCGATAGCTGTTGGGACAGTGTGGAGGAGATTAGTATCCAAGGTAGCTGCCCAAGCTGTTGCAAAGGATATGTGCACTTACCTCAAAGATTTCCAGTTCGGTGTAGGAGTTCCATGTGGAGCGGAAGCCATCATACACTCGGTCAACAGGATTCTACACCAGAAAGGTAATTCTTCCACTATGACCATGCTACTGGTTGATTTTAGCAACGCCTTCAACATGGTCAGCAGGTCAGCTATGTTACAAGAAGTGAGAACGCACTGTCCCTCAATCTCTAAGTGGGTTGAGTTTTGTTACTCGAATCCGCCTAAACTGTACTACAATGATTCCACATTGTCTTCTGCCCAAGGAGTTCAACAGGGTGACCCTCTTGGTCCCCTTCTTTTTTCGCTCACGCTACACCCTTTGGTCAAGAGGATTGCCACGGAATGCAATTTGGATTTACATGCTTGGTACTTGGATAATGGTACGATAATTGGAGACACTTTAATGGTTTCTAAAGCTCTGAACATCATCAAAAATGAGGGTATCAAGATTGGTCTCAATCTTAACATCGCCAAGACAGAGATCTTCTGGCCTACGATGGATATACGATGTCGTGATGGGAACGTCTTTTCAGCCCAAATTTGTAGACCAACTAAGGGGGTAAAGCTTTTAGGGGGGCCTGTAAGTTTAGACCATGAGTTCTGCAGTAGCTTGATCAAGAGTAGGGTGGTCAAAACTATCAATTTAATGGACGCCATAAGGAAGCTAGATGACCCCCAAAGTGAATTGTTATTGTTGCGTAGTTGTGTTGGAGTCTCTCGTCTGTATTACTCTATGAGAACTAACAGGCCGGATTATGTCATAGGTGCTCAAGTCATCTTCGATGCTCACCTATCGTTACATCTGCGTCACATTGTCACTAATGATGTGCCTGGTATGGGGTTGCTGCAGTACCGTATGTCTTCCCTACCACTTAGTTTGGGTGGTTTAGGTATGTACTTCATGGATGATGCAATAAACTATTGCTACTTGGCTTCTTGTATACAGACTCAGCCGCTTCAGATCAGCATCCTTCGTAACTCTCAGCTACAAGGCCCTAATCACAACATGCAACAAGCTATAGAGCTTTTCTCCAGCATATGTGGTCCCGACATCAACATCAAGCTTACTGCCCCCCATCCCATGAAGACCCTGGCAGTGAATTATTTTGATGTTGTCATGAAGGAGTTGCCGGTTAAATTTTCCATGTCTTCTCGAGATTATGCTATTTGGGATTGCAATAAATATATCCATGCACAAGACTACCTTAAGGCTATTCCTATTGAGGGGCTTAACCAGAGGGTTGGTGCTCAGGAATTTGGAGCTGTTTTACGGTATAGGCTTGGTATACCTCTTTTTGTTGAAGGTAGTCTGTGTGCTTTTTGCAAGAGGGATATGGACTGTTATGGGGATCATGCCTTACACTGCGCACATGAGGTAGGCATCAAATTTCGACACGATCTCGTGCGTGACATATTTGCAGATATGTGTTTTCGTGCTGGGGTGCCGGCTAGAAAAGAAGTAGAACTGGGTTTGTTGGCAGATGATGGGAGTTCTCTCCGCCCGGCTGATATTTTAGTCCTTAATTGGGACAATGGGCGTGACAAGTGTTTAGATGTCACCGGCGTTTCACCATTCACCGGAGGAGGGGTGCACACATTTCGTCCAGGGTTAGCACTGAATACGACAATTAAACGTAAGCATAAGAAATATTTGGATAAATGCTTAGCCCAAGGTTACAACTTCGGCACTTTAGCCTTTACTACTTTTGGTGAACTTTGCACTGAAACGATGGATCTCTTGAAAAGGCTTAATAATCACTTATCTAGATTTGATGTTAATGCCAAGAAATGTAACTATTTCTTTCATAGATTAGGAATAGCCATACAAAAAGGGGTTGGAGCCCAGCTTGTCGCTAGGCTGCAGTCTAGTTACTTGTAGAACCTTTTTCATTTCAATAAAAAAATTTAATGTTTTCACCAAAAAAAAAAAAAAAATTACAGACAAACTCTAAGTGAAAATAAAAATAAAGAAAATGCAAAATGATGGAAAGCTAACAAAACTATAAAAACACACTAAGCTATTACATATTATACAATCAATATTTCTGGGCACTTTAGCCAACTACAATCTGTGTAAAAAAAGCTTGCAGACCACCTGTTAAGCTCATGAAAAGATCAGTACCAAGTAAAATTTACAAAAAGTAGAAAGTAAAAACTTTTTAGGCTTAGAAACCTACTTTAATACCGCGAGTGTACGTGTCTAGAACATAGATAACGACAAATATGGGTAGATTCTACGTGGAGTTGGATTGGTGAAACTAAACTTCTAAGGTTCTACTAATATTAATTTAGAGACGGTGTTTGTTGATACGACGAGAAGATTGATGATTATACCAAATAAACAAATGTAAAACAAATACAAATATAACTATGGTGTCGAATCCACGCCCTAAACGCATAAAATTTCTTAATTTGATATACTACTTCCCTTTTCAATCAAGGAGCTATAGAGGTTCTAGCCTCAAACTACCTTGAAGATGTGATAAATCACTTGCACAAATTGATGATTTAACCTCAAGCCAAAATCTGTCAAACCCAAGCATTGGTTGTCTTGTTACGGCACAACCAATCAAAAAATGAACTATAAGTGTCAATACCTAGCATTACATATCTGTTTAAGGCATAAGTAATCACAAATTGAACTAAATCAGTTTACAAATCTTGAATACATAACAAAGAATTGATCAAACTACCAAGGATGCATGACATACAAGGTGAAAGTAAATTGTTATGGATTCAGAGATTAAATCATGTTTTTCAATATAAATTCATGGAGAAAAAGTAAAACCAAATCAAGCAATTCTAGTTATTTAGGGGTTTCATCTCAACCCTAGTTAGAAAACTAAAACATGGAGAAATTGAAACTAGAAAACCTGAATTACTACTACAACTTGGTGCACCGGCTACTCCGGGCTTGCCTTTTACATCACAAACTCCTCTCTATTTATACACCAATTTCACCCAAAATAGGGTTTTTAATATCTCCACAGTACAACTGAAATTAGGGATTTTAGATCTCAATCACTCACCAAATACAACTGAAATATACTCCACTGCCTTGAACCACTCCATTGATGTCACGTAACATGCTGCAATTGAGAGTCTTCAAACTGATTTCATACGAAAATCTTCACTTTACTCAATTTCAGATTTCTTCTCTTCCTTGTAACTAAATATGGTACCATAAATCGAGTGCATGGACAGAGAGGTAGGAGAAGTGAAAACCAAGTGATTTGATAATAAAGAGAGTTGGTAATTTAAGAGGGATGAAGTATTCATGTCTGCACAGTTGAAACATAGAAGAGAAAATGTGCAGTTGAGAGAGTGTGGGCGGTGGTGTCGATGGTTTGAGAAGATAACTCTTTCTGATTTTTTGAAATGAGAAGGGAAAGTGTAAATAGGGGTTCACCGGGTGTTAAGCATGTGTAGCTTGTTTAGATGTTCAAGGGTGGGATTGTTGACCTCCTTGATTTCAAACATGATTTGAGAACTTTAGACCATTGATCAGACTTGATTAATTTTTGCACTCCTTGACCACAACAATTTGTTCCATCAGCTAACAGCTTACTTGCGTTGAGGTGCGACATTCCCACTTCCTATTACGCTCCCTTTACAGCCTCGCCGAGTCATCTTGTTCACCCATTTACTCAACCATCTACAACACAACACAAAAAGAGATTATTCCTACAAAATTACCTGTAAAAGAGAATATGCTCATGGTACAAAAACATTACTTTCTAATTATGCTTTTTGATGATTAATAATTTTTCTTCTAAAATAGCTTCATAATAATTGTTTTGGGTAGTTTTTAAGCTATTGATATTTTCTAAGCGAATGAAATTAGACTTTTATGAATTGACTTAAGTTGAATTATTATTTATTAACGATAAATTTTTCAAGGCATGAGATTGGGTTCAAAATTGCCTTGTGTAGTTTTGAGAGTAAATTAGAGAAATTAAATATTGAGTTTATAACCATTAGAAGTAGTGGAATCCGAAACCCTAGGGTTTTCTCTCATTAATCAATTCAGAAATTATTGACTAGTAGTCTTTTAATTAGTTTCATACAAATCATCTCAAAAATTATTTTCTTAGTTTTTAGCATAAAATTTGTTAGTAACTAGAGATAATATTCAATTTTAGTGGAACATACCGTACTCGCCATATCTACACAACAGACTTCGTACGATTGCAAAAAAAAAATACATCAGTTCATGGACAATTGATCTATACAAATTGATTTTGGAAGAGAAGGAGAAAAACTTTATATTCAGTCTTATTCATGGGTCTTTATTTGACCTAATTATGTTTGTATTAGGTTTTTCCAAATAGGTTGTCGATATAAAAAGTTGGTGGTATACTTGGTACCCATTCCTTTTCATATAATTTTTGAATCAGTTTTATTAGTGAGACACTCCCTTGGTGAAATTCATCTAGAGGTCTTCCCAAAAATTTTCCATACTTTTCTCATATTCAAGGGTCAAATAATTTTGAATAAAATGTGCATGCTTCTTATGTGGAACGATACTTTTTTCCTCAAATATCAACTATGAGGGAACCTCGGAGCCTACATACCCAAATACAGGAAGGTGGGAGTTGTATAATATATGCCCTTGCAAGCCAAGAAAAAGATATTTGTTTGGATGAAATAAGTTTTAGAGCATTGATCGGTCCAACTCGCAAGCGTTGCTATCTCAAGCTTGTTTGCCAAGTTTAGTTGATCAAAACTATTTAATTAATTTCTAGTCTACTTATAGATATGTCTTGGATTATGATAGAATGTGTAGTTGAGATTTAGACTTCACGACGTTCACCAATTGAAGACGAAGATCTACTGAGGAGCTTGGAGGAACTTCATTAACAAAAGGTATGTGGAGACTAAAACTTATCTATCACTCAGAAGTCTATTCTATTATATCTTCTAATAAGACTAAGTCGTATACCTATATAGACTTTTATATTATGCACATTTGATATTTTGAGCCGAGTTTATCTCGCTTATCCGTTTCTCGGAATATGTGTTGGAAGCTTTTTGCTTTAACTAGGTTCATCGTATTCTTGACGAGTTTAGTTGGAAACAATCTATTTGTTGGAAACTAAATGTTAAGTCAAAAGATGATCATGTGAAAATTACCTTGAACATCTTACAAGATTTGTGTGAGACTGTCATTTGATGTTAGCTTAGGAAGTTTCGTATTGATCATTCGATCATTTGAAAGTTACTTGACGCTAATGGTATGTGTGAGATTACCATTTTCGTCTTCTAAGGATGTTTCAATGATTGAAATGAGAGTTTAGAACAATTACCTATGTCTGGATACAACACGGTATGCATACCTAGCATGCGAACTGTATTGGTATAATTCAGGTCCAAGAACCTTGTTTCCGTACCTAGTATGCGAATGGTTTTACATGTGAAGGTCCGGGAACCTTGTTTGCGTACCTAGTATGCGAACGGTTTTACCTGAGTTAGGTCCGGGGCGGCTGTTTGCGAATCGGGTTTGCGAAGGACTTGACATGCCAAGGTTCGGAGCTACTGTTTCCGTACTTGGTTTGCGAACATTGTGGTTAAATCTAAAACCGATAATGTATGATTCTCATACTCATGAACTAAAACATTTATGAATTAATGAATGCAATCTTTGCAAACCTTGGCTTAATTTTCATGAATTTATTCTTGTATAAGTACTTTGTACGATTACGAATCAATCTGATCTTGTTTCAATTTTTTCATATATATTTCTATAAGATAGTGAACGATTGAAAAACTCTATCTGAAACACAATTAGATTCATTTGATTATCTTTCATGTTTGATTGATCATCATATTTGATCTAGAAGTGTTAGATAAATATGATTAAGACAAAAGTGTTCATATGGCTAACTTTGGTTAACTGTTATTGAGCCAACTCAATATACACGTTTAGGTACGGTTACCCATATTTAAATGAAGGTATATTTCATTTGTGAGTAACGGTGTAGATTGATTGCTTTATTATTAACCTTGGATAATATATCTAACGGTGGAGATTGATTTCTTTATTATTAAGCCGACTTAGATTGAATCTTAAATAAGGATTTCATCTAACGATGAATATTGAATGCATTGTTACTAAGTTATCTTAGATTTTATTGAAAGAAACTCTGATTTGAAAGACTATATAAGGGAGAACTCTAGCGACTGGAAAACCTAATGCCGGCACTTTCATGTGTCCTAGGTTTTTCCAAAACCATTATAGGTTAACGACTTGAATACTTCATTGTATTCGTGAAACCAAATCCAACTATTTTCTATGTAGTTGCGTATTCTGATCTTACTTGTTCTATCGTATTGATTTTTATCTTCTCTAAGATTTAGTCGAGATTTATCTCCGATAGGTAAGATATAAAAACTAATCACAACAGTTCTTCATCTCAGAATCTTGTAATTTCGTAATAAATTTTTCTATTAATTAGTTTATTATTGTGAGGTGATTGATATTTCTAGGATGCTCTTCGGAAGTATAAGACCAGATTATCAATTGGTTCCTGTTCACCTTGATTTTTATCAAAAGACGGAACAAAAACCGAATAAAAAATAGACATATTTGTGGGAGACAAATTTGTTTATAAGTCTCCGACTTTGGGTCGTAACAACTCTTAGTTATGGGTGAGATCATCTAAGGGAATCAAGTGTGCAGAATCCGGCATGGTTCTAGGGGCGTAAGGAACGCGACTGTACCTTAATCGGTGTGAGACTTGGTTATAGATCAACTACATTCCAGTCTGAAGTTAACTTTTAGTAGGCTAGTGTATGTAGCGTCTTTAAACAGTATGGTGTTCAAAGATGGACTAGGTCCCAGGGTTTTTCTGCATTTGCGGTTTCGTTGTTAACAAAATTTCTGGTGTCTGTTTTATTTCTTTTCCGCATTATATTTGTTTATATAATTGAAATATCACAGGTTGTGCGTAGTTCAACCAGTTGATAAATCCGACCTTGTTTGTTGGATATAACTGGATCGACACTTGGACATTGGTCTTTGGTACAGTCCAAGTTATTTCTCATATCAATCAGGCTCACGGATTTGTACCTATTCGATTTGCTGATTGCATTGAGAAATAGAGATAAAGCTCTTTGATATCTTTCTTGATTGATCTCTCTTTTAAATTGGTGCTCTAGAAATTATATTGGAGTTTAGTCCATACATATTGTCGACCGAATTATTGGGTGTGGTTGTTATACCTCCGGTTTTTCAAGAAGAATCGGGCTTGATGAGCTAGTAACACTAATTAATGAGTTATGACATGTTTAAATGCTAAAGTCGAATATCTCCAACCAAATTGAGTCAAGTCAATAGGTATTTCATATCCCTAAGAGCGGTTCCTATGGAACTCAACAAAAAAAAGTTTTTCGCAAAGTCAGGTGAATGGGAAAAGGTGAATTTCCACTATACGAAATATAGTGGACGATTGATGAAGAAGCACCCGATTGGGACAAAAATGCGGTGGAAGCAGAAGAAACGCGGGAGAACATACAGGATCCGTGGGAGGTCGATTAGGATCCGCGGTTGGTTGGTGATAATCCTCCAATGTTAAAATCCCAACGACTGTTATTTTCAAATCCTATAAATGCTTTCATTTTCAACCATTCTCACACACACTACTCCACTTTTTTCTTCCTAATTTCTTTATACAAAATCTTCTACTAGTTATTTATAATTTTTTATATAAAATAATGGTGACGAGGGCTGTCATAAACACTTTTAGAAAAAATAAAGACATCAAAAAAGTGAAAGAATATCGGTGCCTGCTACAAATGTCGATTATACTCAAAATCGTGTTGAAGAGCATGGCCAGCCCTGAGATTTAACTTCCCCGAAGTGATGGTAAAATATTTTCCCCATCGACACTAATACCGTTCGTACCCTTTGCAAGTCTTGATGAAAATCAAGGTATAGAGAGAGAGAACAGAGAGAAATAACTGGCGGAAAAGAAGATGGACTACATTGTGTTTATTAATTTTCACAAGTGCTAGATACTGAAATCATACTGTGCTTGTTTCCCAACATCAAGTAATTAAACCAGATCTGAGATGCCTTTCAACATCATTTTCGCCCTGGAACCCAAAGAGGTTTATTATCATGTTGCACCACTACAAGAAAACTCTTCTATATTTGTAAGACCTTCAGGTTTACCACCACCCTCTTCTGCCTTCTCAAATTACGGAGGAGATATAGGTCAATTCTCAAGTTTGTTGGCAAGTAGAAGTATTCAAGGTATTGTAGAATGGAATGATGGTGAAGAAGGCAATGATGATCTCTTAGAAACAAAAAACCATATTTTTCCATCTTCGCCATTCATCCAAAGATCTTCTAACCATTTCAGCATCAGTTTCACCGCTCAGTCTATATCTATTGGCTTTCCTGGTTAAAGTTATAAACTTACTTACTTCTTTATTAATCGTCTGTAACTATTTTATATTTTGCATATAACACGACGACTCGGGTTACAAGTTTTGCTGCACAACTTCTTGTGAATATCGTTCCATAAATTCGCACCCGGATAGTATGCTTCAACAAGCTCAATTCGTAACAATAAATAGTTTCTATAAATAGCTAAATCTTCTTCTCGAGTGAACTGAGCTCGTTGAACTAACAAGCGTCAAGACATCTTCTTCTATAAATAAATTATAGTGAGTGAAGATAAAAACATTGATGTGAATTTTGAGTTGAAATGAGTTGTATTTATAGGGAAAAGAGTTAGAGCCGTTGGAAGAGAAATCATATTTAACTGTTAGCGGTTGTAAATAAACCGCGCGGATTTACTTAAGCCGCCAACGTGTTTAAAGGGAATGCATGGACTAAGTGACACCGATGGAGGTTTGCATGTGGTGACTCGCGCGGTCAGAGACAAGACATGTGGCTATCCAAGAATCTCAATGCATTAAATTTGCTCTTTTACCCATCCATTTTCCTCTTTTGTTGAATCCATAGTAGAATCAAAATGAATAAATCAATGGTTTGTTCACTCCATAGGAACTGCTTTAGAGTTTTTATTTTTTTGATATTTATTCATCTTTTGGTCTGGCTCGTTAACAATTGCGCATAAAAGATATCTTATATGAAAAGACGAGGTTGCGGCAATATAATCTTTTCCGCATGTTGAAGATTCGGCTGTTCTTTCGTAATATAATCCAACAATAACTAATCAAAGGCGTTTTAACCATTTTAAAAAAAATAGTCAGAAACATGGATATTGAAATTACTTTAAAATAACCTTATTGTGTTATATTCAGTATCCCCAAATTCCCAAATTAATTTGACTAGCCCTCAAATTTGTATGGTAAAAATAATAACCCAACATAAATTTAACCAGAAGAGCTTCCCTCACTCTTTTGTTAATCCATTAGATCTCAAGCATATACCATCTTTACAATAACCTGAGCATAAACTGGATAAAGATCAACACGGATGAGGATGTCAACAGACATCCGGGTTTTGCAGGTGCAGGTTTCATTTGCAAAGACTCAGAGGCACGAACTATGATGGATGTAGCACAACCTCTAGGAATTATGACCGCCTTAACAACGAAAACATGGGCTCTACTTTTGGCTTCCAGAACGCAACAGAAAGTCAATGGACAAAGTTCTATTCGAGACAGATTAAAAAAACCTCTTATGATTCATCACCTCACCATCTGTTCCACCTTGGTACATATCAGGGATGATCGTCAAAATAAAGAATAGAATGAGTCAGATTCCGGAAGCTGTGATCCAACACAATTATATAGAAGGAAACCATGCGAAAGATGGTATGGTCAATCATGCGGCAAATGGAAGTCAAATGAGAAATCTCTCAACCAAAATTTGGATCAAGCAATCCCTACTTTTATTAGTCAAATTATTTTCTCCATAGGTACCACATACACGCCTAATCATTTTTTAATACAAATGCATGCTTCAAAAATAAAGGAAAAAAAACCTATCATAGGGGCTCCAACTAAATGGTTTTGAGGGATCCTATGGATTTAAATGTCTTAAATAAGGATAAGGGTTGACCTAATTTATAACAAAATTTTAAAGATACCCTTCAATGATTAACCTAAATCTAAATAAAAACCAAAACAAAATCCTAAATCTAATCTAATTCTAATTCATTTCCTCTTCTTGATCTCTCTTCCCTCTTTTCTTCTTCTCCATCGTTATGATGAATAGGTTATATGTGATCAAATTATTAATCTATAAATTAGTTTAGAAAACCGCCTTTTCCATCACAATGAATTCAATTCGTTAGTGTTGATTACATAGGTAAGTTTCGATTTGAACAAATTAAGAATTTAAAAATTAATTCCAGAACAACATACGTGGGGAAATTAACATTTCCCAACCGTAAATCAATTATACCGTTCGGAAAATATGAACTCCCAACGTTAACCAACTATAGGGTTAGGAAATAAAATTGTCAACCCAGTTCTACGGTTTGGAGTTCTTACTATCCAAATCGTAGACAAAATTCAAACCTAGTTTTTCCCACCACAGGTGCTCAGTTCCCAAACGTAAACGACCCCTGAATTTGTCTACGGTTTGGACTTCCCGTAGCATATTAAATTTATGGTTTGATTTCTAACCATATAATATACTTACGGTTTGGTTTTCATACAGTAAATTCCTTTTACGGTTTTTTTTTTCAAATTGTAGTTGGTGCTTAATTATTATGATTAATTCTATCATTTTTTTTCTTTATGATCGTGATCATGATTATTTTTTCACAAAATTGGTCAAAAAGACCAAAAATGAAAATTCCTGGGTGAAATAGATTCTTATCTTTAGATACTGTTTATATAGCCAAAAAACAGAAAAATACTGTTCATTTAGCCAAAATGGATATTTGACCCAGAATGTTTTTTATTTATTAACCTGAAGAGACAAATATGTCCTTATCTTCTTCAAATAATTATCTATGAGTTTGGGCTGCAATTACACGACTCTTTCCAAGAGATAGCTCCTCCAATGAAGCAGACAGCAGCAGAACCAATACTTCAAAAAAAATTATGTAGTCCAGCAGTCGTTGTTACTGCTACTGCAGTTATTGCTTCTGCTACATTAGCAGCTTTAACTCTCCATTGTTTCTTAAATTCTTTCCATCTTCTCCACTTTTGGCTATATAGTAAAAAACAGAGCAAAAAACAGAGCAAAAACAGAGAAAAAAACAGAGTACGCCACCACCACCACCACCCCAAATACAAAAGAGTAACTTTAAGGTGTACCAAAAACACAATGTAACTAACTTGGATCGAGTAGTAGAGTAGATTGCTCTCGAAAAAGAAAATGAAAGCATTACCATGTAGTGCATATCAGGCCCATCATCATCAATTAAGACAAGAGCACCACCAGCTGGACCTCCAGTTGACACAACCTCCACCTTGCCCCCGACATGTGTTCGTAACAGCGCATTGAAGTACCTAAAAACATGCGAGATTTTAAGCCAAGTTAAAAAGAACCCAATGAATAGAATGAGTTTAGGTATTTTTAAAACTGATCACGTTACCAAAAACACTTGAATGGAGGACAAAAATTTAACTTCATACCTCATCATTACAGTCGAAAAACCGGTCCCAATGATTTCTAGAATAGGTTTCAAGTATGGATCATTCTTGACGGAAGCCATTAGTTATTTGAGATCTTCTTGAGTGATAGATCTGGAAGTAGTATTGCTTGAGAAAGGGCCATGCTGGAGTTTACTAATCTCAAACTCTTCTTCTACAATGGGACTCAGTAACATGAAAAAACAATATGAAATCATTAAAACAAAGCAGATAATGTTTTTGTTTTTGGGAAACAATACATTCAAATCATTTGAGTGGACTCCTGAGCTATGACATAAAGGGCATCTAGTCTGGATAAAACTACACATTACATGAATTACAGAAAATGAACTAAATAAATTGAATGAATTAGAGAAAATGTAGTCTATCCCATCTATAATTTACAACACCAATCAAATTCAAGACGAGCAAACCAGCTTCAGTTCCCAATCCAGTTAAAATGTTCACACCACGAGGAAACGACTACAAGTTTTCAGGATTATATCATATATTTTTACAGCTAAAATAACTATAAGATTTCAGGATAGGACATTAAAAGCAAGAATAAGAGGCACATTTGAAGCAAGAACAAAAACTGGTGCATGATTTGCATGTTGGAAAGCAAAAAAACACTTGTTGCATGAGATTTTGCTAAAACAACCACAGTCACAGCCACCGCAACATCGACTGAGCCAACAACAAGATACACTACATTATTTAATCAGTCATCATTGAGTATTCATTACCAGCAGCAACACCAATCTAAAACAGGATGTAATCAGTTTCATCCTAGTTTAAAATGACTGAAAATTCAAATTCAACGTAATCTAAACATGACAAAACAAAATTCAACAATCTAAAGTTTAAAATGAGTGATACCTAATTCAATAATTAAAGATTCATCATTCATTTATGATATATTCACCCAATCTAAAACATGATGCAATCAGTTTTATCCTAGTTTAAAATTACTAAAAATTCAAATTCAACCTAATCTAAACATGACGAAACCAAATTCAACAATATAAAACAAGATGAAACCAGTTTCATCTAGTTTCAGATGAGCGATAGCTAACCCAATTAAAACTAGGACGTAACTAGTTACATCCAGTGTTACTAATATTCGACACATGACGTAACTGGTAGCATCCAATGTTACTAATATTTGAATAGATTGGATGTAACTGGGTACATCCAATGTTGTGTTATTACTCTCATTTCAATTCCAATAAACATACTAAGGTTTTGTAAGTTATATGCCAACTTAAAATTAGATGTAAACCAGTTACATCCTAAGTTAAAGTTAGATGTAAACCAGTTACATCTTAAGTTAAAGTTATATGTAAACCAGTTATATCCTATCAAATTTAGCTGTAGAGATGCTATATGCCATAGAAAATCACTCGTGCATTCTTACAAACACCTGTTGAGCATGACTTTGATTATGCCTATTCTTAGAATACAATTCATATAACCATATGCAAACCATTTCATCCAAAACATACAATTCATATAACAGATGCAATCCAGTTTCATCCAAAACATAAACATAATTTTTTTTACAATAACCCAACTAAAATCCAGTTACATCTAGTGAAATATATAAATAAAATCAACCAATTCAACAAATCAATCATGCAATTCTGAAAATAAAATCAAAACAAAATTAGGGTTTGGAAACTTACGAGTTCTAGGAGAGATTTTATGAAATTGATCGATTCAAACCCTAGAAATCTTTCATGCTATAGTTGGTGTTGGTGGGTAAACCAATTTCAATTTCAATTTTGATTTTACTGTTGATAGAGCAGACAAAAAGATTATGATACTGAATTCTGATGTTATTGTTGATGGTGAAAGATGATGATACTAAAAGCGAACAAAGATGTTAATACTGTTGATGTGGTTGACGGTGGAGAAACCAGTTTCAACGACGGAGAAATATGATCGCCGTGTATAAAGAGAACGATGGTGAAGAAAGGGAAAATTTCTGTTGTCGATGATGGTGCTGGTTGTGGTGGTGAAGTTTTTTTGAAGAGGGAGTTTGATTTTCCATGGTGGTGATGGAGGCGATGGAGAACGAGAGCTGGAAATTTGATTTTTCAGATCTGGTTTATGTTGGTTCGACGAAGAAGATGAGAAGAAATGGGATTTCTGATGTCAAGTAATGTGATATGAAGGGCAGTAACGTAAAATCCTCATTTAAAGATTCCTTTGGACATTTGACCCAGGATGAATCCTAACTGTCCATATGGCCCAGGAAAAATTCTCTTTTGGCTATATAACCCATTTTCTGTTATTTTTTTTATTTTTTTTTATTTTTAATTTTCAAAGACCAAGTATAAATCAATCATTAATTTAATCAAACCACTAATCCAACAAGATGATAATTGAAACTCAATTCTCCTTTCTCATTCATTGTGACCCCACCTTTTGCTGATGTGGATCAATGTGGTGAGAGCATTAGAAAATAGAGCATTCCCATTCATTCTCACCCACCGTCCATTAAGGAAAGAAATATGTTTACATAACCAACCAAAACCACCCCATTACTGCAATTTTTTTCATCGGTTAACTGCTCCCCACAAACAAACCCATATTCTCTCACTTCTTCCCTTTCACTTCTTTTTTTGACGAAAAATATTATCCCACTTATATTCTTCATTCACCACTGCTCAGATCTCTCTCAATTTTTTCCTCCCAGAATTTTGTTCTTCATCGCCCGCGAAGATGGTTTAGGGATTTCAATCTCATCAAAGATCGCCCAATCGATATATTTAAAGTCCTAAGAGGTGATTCTCTATTTTTACTATGAAGCAAACTTATTAAACTAATCTTTCATTTTATGATTACAAGCTGGAGTTCTTTATTTTCAAGTTTTTGGTTGATTTAAGGGAAGGAAGGAGTCTGAAGACTACTATCAAGAATATATTACACATCCTGATAAAGCCACGATCTTCAGAATCTTCAGTTTTTTATACCAACAAGGCTTTGGTTTCCTCCAATTTAGTTTTAATTAAGGTTTTCAATTCATTTGGACTATTAATTGGGATATTTATACTTTGGGTCCCAAAAATGTGACCAGAGTAGCGTTTGGGTCCTAGAAAGTTCAATATTAGAGTTTGGGTCCCAGGACCGTGGTTGACCGTTTGAAAGTTAAGAAAATATTTTTTTTGAAAATTTAATTTCTATTTACTTCACTCCGTTTGTTAGTGTTAGCGTGCGTGTACGTCAGTCACACGTTTTATTTTAAAATCCCCTGAAACTCATCTTAAAACCAACATTCCCATCTTTGTTTCTTTCTTTTCTTATGTTCTCTCTTTCACGAGCACCTTCTCCATTCTCCGTAGAAATTAAAAAAAAAAATCTCAATTTTGCTTTGTTCTTGAGTAGTTGGCATGGCCATGGTAATCAGTTAGGATTTAACTTCTCAATTTTTCTTTGTTCTTTGTAAAGCAACAAAATATAAATTTCTAGTTTTTTTTTCTATTAACCTAATTGTTTGATGATTAATGGATCCAATTCCCAATTGTTGCTTCAAAATTTTGTCACTTTATGATTAATTGGTTTGTGTTGGTTCATCTGATTCGTGTTTTTTTGCAACTTAAATTGTTGAATTTTAAGGGTTTTGAATGTTAATTTGGGGGTTTTCTTCAATCAGTGTTCTTGAGAAAATTGGGTTTTTTTTTATCATATTTCTTCTTTTGCAAACTCATGAAGTGGGTAGGCGTCTTTTTATCCGAATTGATGATTCTTTATTTCTAATTGATTTAATTTGGAATTTGGGTTTCCAATTCATAAGGTTTAGGGTTCTAATTTGGGTTATCAACCAGATTATTATCGGAGTTTGGGTTTGATTGGAAAACATCGGAAATGGCTGTGATTCACAAAAAATGAGGTAAATGGATCTAGTGAAACTAACTAGAAAAATGAGGTAAATGTGATTGAGAAAGAAGCAAATTGACGAAGGTTTGTTATAATTGTTTATACAAAGTGAAAGAAAATCCATTGATGTTTTGTACAGGTTTTTTTTTTTTTTTTGAAAAATGATAATGACGATGATGTTGAAGCTTGAAGGTACAGAGGGTTATATCCCACACGTGAAAAATCTTCATATTATGTGCCTGACGGAAAATATAATGGCAGGGTTAGTAAATAGATCAAAACCTAATATTATTGTGGTCATTTCAGTATTTAACTGGATTTTTTAACTGTCAACGCGGTCAACCAAGGTCCTGGGACCCAAACTCTAATATTGAACTTTCCAGGACCCAAACGGTGCTCTGGTCACATTTTTGGGACCCAAAGTCTAAATATCCCCTATTAATTTTGTGGGTTTTCTCAAACTTTTCAAATATGTGTAGTACAATTGGATGCATTGTTATTCTTAAAACATTTGATATACTACAGGTACATGCGTTTAATTATTCATTATTTTAGTTTTCCAATTTTAATTTCAAATAGTTGTATTTGAGACTGGTAGAGAGATAAAATCTTTCAGAATATTGATTTCGATTTACAATTTGTTCATCTTATTAATCTTTCATAGTGTACAAGTTTATAAGGGTTAGAAAACTTAGAGCATGTTTTAATATTGTACGTTGGATGTTGTGGTCGTAGTTGCATAAGGGGTCTTCTCTACATGTTCATTCATCATCCTGGAGAATATGAAGTCGTTCACAATAATCAATCCCTAAAGATTCATTCGATAGTACAAGGAAAGTAACTAACCATAGTCTTAATAACCATTGTTGCCCTTTAAAATTCAATATTTGTAAACGACTTCATATTGTCCAGGAAAAAAATGACTTCAAAGCACATGGCAATACACAACACATAAGAATGCTAGGAAAAAAATGCAAGCTCCTACTTTGACATTTCTTTTTACTTTTAGATTCTTCTGCATTGCTACATCTTTCTATGTTAATGGTGTTATTTATTGGTTGGATAACCACCACATTGACTGTATGCAACCATAAGTTATTGATTTGATCCAGGTATTCAACCAGACCTTATTGATACACTAACTGTCAATGGTGTGTAATATATGATGTTGACATTGATTCTAATTATGGGGCCCTCTTCATGATCATTAGTAACTGAATAACTTTTCCCTTTAGTTTTTTCTTTTATTACTTTGATTATTTAGTATAACTCTTTACTTTTAGTAGTACTAGGCGATTTGAATCATAATACCATCCTTCATGGGCTTCACAGGGATAGATTGCTTCATACATACCCTTTCCTTATAAATGATTAATAACATAAATGACCCTTGCCCTATAGGGACATATTATGCATGAACCCCTAATTACGGTCCGCTGGTCCCTTATCATTATATGGTGTCATATGCATAAGATGTATTGATGTGTTGTCCTAAATGATAAGGTCTGAGAACCCTCGATTGTAGTGCAAATAATCAGCACTTTTGCTAGCTTATTGTTGATAATAATATGGTTAAATTTATATATAGTGTGTCCACTGTCCATTATAGCTTAAGTTCTGACATAATCAGGGATTGAAACCTTAATGTGGAGCACATTAATGGAATCTCAGCAAACCTAAGCCACATAATTGAGTATGCAGGTAGAATTCATTTGGTTCCTCATACCATTTTCTTTGTTTACCATTACATGTAATACGAAAAATGCAGCAAGTATATATTCTCTTCTCCCTATTGATATTGAATTATGTTTTTATTTTTAGTATTGGTTTGTATAGCTTAAGAGTGCTAATAAATTTACAAATTAGATTATCAACATTAATTTTAATGACCATAAATATGAAAACTTGAAGTTACCATGCTCAACTTAGAGAGGCATGTCTGCATTGCCATATATGGATCATTAGTTTCAATTGCAACTTGATCGAATCAGTTTCAGTTTATAGGTACCTTTCGGGAGATTTTCGCCTTTGATATCAGTTCATATATATAACAAGAAAATTTTCCCTTTTCACCATTTGTGCTTCGTGTTGTTTTCAAGAAAAATTTATAGTTTGTGATATCAAATGGGTGCATAAGAGAGGCAGCATTTCCTTTGCTTCAAAAAATCTATCATCGCTGCCAATTGACATTGTAAAGAAGATTGAGCATTGAGCAATGCCGACTTCCTTCAACTTCGATGAGTGATGAACTCATAATCTAATGAAAGTAACATAATTATTGATTTAGAAAGTGATTTTTACCTTGATAATGATATCCCCTATTAAGATGTATCTTACCACCTTGAAGCTTGATTTGTATATTGTCAAAATCTCCAAATTTTATATTTTTGAACATTTGTGTTGTTTCTATAAATGTTTTCTAAACTGATCATATCGTTGGTGCAGGTTTGTACAGCCAATGAATCTCCCAATTGTTTATGAATGGCGAAGAGCATTTCATCAAGCCTGACCTCCATAGATACACTGTTAGCAGCTCGAATGCCATTTTGGTTGCTGCGTAGATGATTTGGAAGCTCAAGAACCACATGGTCAACAGTGCATCCATATGGTTAGAGTACCAAATAAAAAGTCACATGCAGATTCTCAAGTCCACCTACTGCAATTAATAGTCAAAGCTCAAACCCGTAGCAGCCAACTGCGTTGCTGCCAAGCCAACATCACAAAAACGCTCTAAATATTAACGGGAAAATCATGAATATGTACAAATTTATTTATTTTGGAGGCTTATATGTACATATCTTTATTTTCCTGGCATGTCCATATTTTTTCTTAATAAAAATAGACCATTATCATAATGAAAATCTGATGAACAAAACACAAACACACCCGGCGCGGAGCACGGGTTACTATCTAGTCTAATTTAATTAACCGAGAACATTCTATCTATTAACAAAAATGATAGGATACCAAAAAAAAAACGAACGTCACCACAATGCCACATAAGAATCCGTATGAGACAAAGGGAACGAATCAAACTCTACCGACACCGTTTTATAAAATAGCCGAATTATGCCAATCTGACCCTCCATTACGAATAAGTTTTAGCTATAATCAACGGTTAATATTCTCGATCTGTATGAAACAGAACAAGCCAATCAAGTTCCAGAAACATCCCTATATAAACATTCGAAGACTCTCGAAAAGATTTCATATCATATTTTACTCTTTGTATCTCCCTAGAAAATTCTCTTTCTCACCCGCTAAAAAACTTTTCAGATTTCCTTTAAACATTTTCTGTAATGGCTCCGAAAGCAGAGAAAAAACCCGCAGAAAAGAAACCCGCAGAAGAGAAAAAAGCAGAGAAAGCACCAGTAGAGAATAAACCCAGAGCCGAGAAGAAGTTTCCAAGCAAGGATGCTTCAACAACAGATAAGAAGAAGAAGAAATCAAAGAAATCGGTCGAGACTTACAAGATCTACATCTTCAAAGTTCTAAAACAAGTTCATCCTGATATTGGTATTTCAAGTAAAGCTATGGGTATCATGAACAGTTTCATTAATGATATCTTTGAGAAACTTGCTGCTGAATCGTCCATATTAGCAAGGTACAACAAGAAGCCAACTATTACTTCTCGTGAGATTCAAACTGTTGTTCGTCTTGTTCTTCCTGGTGAATTGGTTAAACATGTTGTTTCCGAGGGTACCAAAGATGTTACTAAGTTTACTAGTTCTTAATCTATGTTTCTGTTTTTTAGGTTTTAGAAATTGGGGTTTTGTTCTAGTGATTTCATATGTGTAAGTAGTAGTCTAATCAATTATCACTTTCAATATCTCCTCCCCTTTTAATGGCAACAAGGGATTACAAAACTCAAGTAAATATAACCATTGGATATCCAAACTTTAAAATTCCACTGTTAGATCTCACAAATAGAATTCCGTCCGAACTATTACTATTATCCGTTAGATCATTGGACTTCCTCTTTTTTATCAGCTGTTAGATTTTAAAGAAGTGGTATAAAGAATATTTAAAGGGACATAAGAGTAAATGCACTTTTTATATATTTAAATACCTCATATCTTTTAAACTACACGTCGGATTTTTGTAAATTTTATATATTTGGAAAGCCCTTTAAATTAGCTACGCAATGAGTACAAATAATGATATCAAGTTTTTGTTTTTCAATTTTTTTTATATTTCTCCAAATTTTATATGTATTCTCCTTAAAAGTTAGACATCACTTAAAATTTAGACATAACTTAAAAATAAATTAAAAAATATATAAAAAAATGAACAATTGATTGATTCTTAAGTACAAAAACGACTAATTTTCAAATAAAGAAATATGGTGTCGAATCACCACCAAATTATTTACAAAGTAGAAAAATAGCATCGCCGACGTGCAACGCACGTGCTCACTGCTTGTCTTGTTAGTGAAATCAAATGTCTCAAAATTTTGATATGAATCAATTTGGTGTCTGGAAATGTTTGATTTGTTAAATAATGCTATACCACGTTCTTGACTGTGATTACATGATTATTTTTGGTATAAATTTTCTCTTTTCGGCACTGTTTTCCAGTTTATTTCCGATTTTCAAACAAATAGACCCAATGAAAGAAAACAAAACTAGATTAAAGACTTTGTTGGTTAAATTATGCAAATCACTAGTGAAACAGGCAGAGAAGGTGTAGTTCAGCTTGTTCTGATGTGTATTACTGATTTTTCTTTTTGTTACAAAATTCACTAGTTCTCACTTCTCAATCACTGTTTCTCTGAATAACAAAAATATTATGATTTTTCTTTTTGTTCTCATGTGTATTGGTGATCAATGTTTCATATATATTAGATCTTACGTAATGTGATCAATTTTAAATTAAATTTTCTTGTTACTGAAATTAGTGGTCTTAATTTTTGGAAAGGAATCAATTGGGATCCATTTTGACATTTTAAGTGTTGGATCTATTGGGACAGGGGCACCGCTGATGACTGTAGTGGATTTTGTTAATTGGATCCTTTGCAAATTACTAGCGACTTGCTAGTGGATTTGAGCTTATTGGGTAAGCTCAAATGAGTAAGCAGCTAATCCAATGTCAGCCATGTTAATGCTGATAAAGTCATGTTACTGTGGATGGGGAGACAGGTACACAGTATTTTCACCATAGGTCTCCACATTCTAATTGTTAATCCCAAGTGTTCAAAAATTCTCTCGTTTGTTCTTTTATGGCAATTGACGCCTCTGCAGCATTGAGGTTCGGGTATGGTTACCATTAAGGGATGTTAAGAGACATAGTGTTGTCATTTTTGGATAGAGTATATTGCATATCTCTGCATATCTTCTATCTTTAATCTAGAGTATACAACGTATATATTAGTTTCCTTGCATGTAATATATGGTGTAATATTCTCATTTACTTCTAGGATCATATCTCTATTAGTTTCCTTGCATGTAATATATGGTGTAATATTCTCATTTACTTCTAGGATCATATCTCTTGTATAAGTAGGAACTATGTTCCATTGTAAGATATACCGATTAATCAATATACTCTCAATTCCATGACTATCTTTGTCATGGTATCAGAGCCAACCAAGATCCAACCTTCCGCTGCAAACAACCAGTAATCAAATCCCTTGTCAAGAGACTGAAATTCCGTTAACCTTCTCATACTGATAATTTATTCTACTTTGTTAGCTACTCAACCACCTTCAATGTCACCAGGAACATCACAAACTTCGTCTCCATATCAATGCAATTACTGCAAGGAGATAGGACATACTGGTGAACAAGTGCACATCACCAACATCCAGAAATATGCGTGAAAAGAGGAGAAACTCAAATGCAACATTGACACGTTTCACTGCTGCACCTGTCACATCTGAGATTGAGAAGAAACATGCACCATCTCTAGCTGATATCCAAGACATGATTAGACAAGCTTTGTCTATTGGTAATAATCATAATGTAGCCTCTGCACTTGCAATTCCCCCAGGTATTTACTCAACTGGATGGTTCCTAGACTCAGGTGCATCCAACCATATGACATTTAATTCACAGTACTTTGAGAAATTACATTCCATAATAACTCCCAAAATACATACTGCTGATGGTTCGGAATTAGCGGCAACACACATTGGATTAGTTAAATCTTCAGACAAACTATGTGTTCCTGACGTACTCTTAGTACCAAAGATTACCATGAATCTTATTTCTATTGGACAACTGTGTGATCAAGGATTTAATGTTCACTTCTTTCCTTCTGGTTGTGTTATACAGGATCCCAAGACGGAGAAGCTAGTTGGGATAGGGCGTAGAGTGGGTCGATTATATCTCCTTGAATCTCTAGTTATCTCTCCACAGTCGAAAAATCATGTTGCTGCTACAACTTCAACACAGTCATTCACTGTTTCTCCTTTCATGTCTTGGCATTCTAGGTTAGGTCATATTTCGTTTTCCCGTCTTACATATATGATTAATAAAGGTCTCTTAGGGTCCGTTCAGCTAGATAAAGAGCCCTGCTGCATCACATGTAAGCTTGCTAAACAACCGGCACTACCATTTAATAAAAGTATCACTTCTTCTACCGCACCTTTCGATTTAATTCATTCAGATGTTTGGGGAAAGTCACCTGTTGTTTCTAAAGGAGGGGCTATATATTATGTGTCCTTTATCGATGACTATACAAGATACACTTGGGTTTATCTTTTCAGTTCAAGATCCGACTTCTTAAAAATATACACTGAGTTTGCTTCCATGATCAAAACTCAGTTCACAAAAACCATTAAAATCTTTCGTGTTTGATCAAGGGGGGAATATATATCTAATCCATTTAAAATTTTTCTCAAATCAGAAGGTACTCTTCTTCAACTTTCTTGTACTGAAACTCCTGAGCAAAACGGTGTTGCAGAACGTAAACATCGTCACATTATTGAAACTGCTAGAACCCAATTACTCTCTGCATCTGTTCCTTCCAATTTTTGGGGAGAATCTGTCCTCACTGCTGTCTATATAATAAATCGTAGT
This sequence comes from Papaver bracteatum, assembly GCA_023529315.1. Classification (NCBI taxonomy): domain Eukaryota; kingdom Viridiplantae; phylum Streptophyta; class Magnoliopsida; order Ranunculales; family Papaveraceae; genus Papaver; species Papaver bracteatum. The sequence continues at coordinate 91,990 of JAJJWX010003172.1, forward strand.
CCAACTGCTGTTATTGGTGGAGTGTCTCCATATGAAAGATTATATGGAGAAATACCTAACTACTCAGAACTCCGTGTCTTTGGTTCAACATGCTTTGTTCTCCTTCCAGAACGAGAGCGTAACAAACTTAGTAAAAAGAATGCAGTTTGTGTGTTTTTAGGTTACGGTATAGAACAAAAAGGGTATCGCTGTTTTGATCCTGTCAGTCAAAAACTCCGTATATCTCGTCATGTAACCTTCTGGGAGAAAATACCATATTACTCTCTCCCAAACAGTAAGAACTCTGAGAGCTTTACGTATCTTGATCCTTTTGATATCAGTTCCTCTTCAAGTTCTACATCTGAACCTATCGTTTCCACCCCCGAGATCACTACTCCAACCTTAGAAACCTTTCCTACCCTAGAAACAAGCGATCTGTGGATGATTCGTTCTCTAACCACTCTATGCCTCATCATCATATTGCTTCTCCTGAACAGGATCCTGCACCTCAAGAGATTACTCTTGCTCCTCGAGAAAGGCGTCCACCAGCTAAGTTATCAGACTACCATTGTTACTTGTCAACTATATTGCCATTATATGAACCTAAAACTTACAGGGAAGCATCAGCCATTCCGGATTGGCAATGTTCAATGAAGAAAGAGTTAATTGCACTTGATAAAGCTGGAACATATGACATGGTAGACTTACCACCTGGAAAGTCTGTGATTGGATGCGAGATGGGTGTACAAGATAAAAACAAAGGCTGATGGTTCAATAGAACGCTACAAGTCTCGTCTTGTTGCAAAAGGATGTACTCAAGAGTATGGAATCGATTACGAGGAAACATTTGCACCTGTAGCTCGAATGACAACTGTGCGTACCCTTCTTTCTGTTGCTTCTGCTCGTGGATGGGATCTTCATCAAATGGATGTTACTAATGCCTTTCTTCACGGAGATCTCCAAGAAGAAGTATACATGCAGCCACCCCCGGGATTGTCTCATGCTCCAAATCAAGTTTGTAAGTTACGTCGAGCACTATATGGTCTCAAACAAGCACCTCGTGCTTGGTTTGAAAAGTTTAGCAGTGCTATCACTAAATATGGGTTTAGTCAAAGTGCCTATGATTCTGCTATGTTCTTTAGAAAATCGGAAAAAGGGATTGTTCTTCTTCTTCTTTATGTTGACGACATGGTTATCACAGGAAGTGATTTGGCAGGTATTAATGCACTGAAGTCACAGTTAAGTTCATCTTTTGAGATGAAAGATCTTGGTCACTTGCGGTATTTTCTTGGTATAGAAGTGGATCGATCATCCACGGGCTGTTTAATCTCCCAGGTAAAATATGCTTCTGAGATTCTAAGTCGTGCAGGGCTAGTTGATAACAAGACAGCTGATACTCCACTGGAATTAAACGTAAAATACAATCCTATGGATGGTGATGTCTTATCCAATCCTACATTGTATCGCCAGCTGGTTGGTAGTCTAAACTATTTAACTATTACTCGACCTGATATCAGTCATGCAGTTCATATTGTGAGTCAGTTCATGTCAGCTCCACGATCAACACATTATGCTGCTGTCCTTAGAATACTGCGCTACATCAAAGGTACATTATACCAAGGATTGCATTTTCCTTCTACTTCTGATCTTACTCTCAGGGCATACTCTGACTCTGATTGGGCTGGTGATGTTACTGATCGACGTTCCACCACTGGGTATTGTGTGTTTCTTGGCAATTCTCTAATCTCCTGGCGAAGTAAGAAACAATCTGTTGTTTCCCGTTCGAGTGCAGAAGCTGAGTATCGAGCCCTTGCTCACACCACTTCTGAAATTGTCTGGCTTAGATGGCTTCTAAGTGACATGGGAGTTCATCTTTCTGAACCTACTACATTATATTGTGACAACAAATCAGCTATTCATATTGCGCACAATGATGTTTTCCATGAACGAACAAAGCATATTGAGATTGATTGCCACTTTGTACGACATCATTACAAGAAACAGACTGTTGATCTACAGTTCACCAAATCGGAGTTACAGATAGCTGATTTGTTAACTAAATCACACCCCTCTCATCGTCTTCAGTTCCTAGTATCCAAACTCAACATGTGTTCTCGACCATCTTGAGTTTGAGGGGGGGTGTTAAGAGACATAGTGTTGTCATCTTTGGATAGAGTATATTGCATATCTCTGCATATCTTCTATCTTTAATCTAGAGTATACAACGTATATATTAGTTTCCTTGCATGTAATATATGGTGTAATATTCTCATTTACTTCTAGGATCATATCTCTATTAGTTTCCTTGCATGTAATATATGGTGTAATATTCTCATTTACTTCTAGGATCATATCTCTTGTATAAGTAGGAACTATGTTCCATTGTAAGATATACCGATTAATCAATATACTCTCAATTCCATGACTATCTTTGTCAAGGGACACAATCATCAACAAGGTGGTTGTTGATTTGGATCATATTCTTTTCAGCTGTGAGTATGCAACTGAGGTTTGAAACACTGGTAATCGTTTTCAGTGGCTAACCTTGTTTCTCTTCTGGAGATTGTCACCAGCTGAACTGCTAGAGGGTACTACAGTAGGAGGCATTAAGATCCCTACTGCAACAGTGTGAAATTTATTGGAGGAATGACAATTGGGCGAAGTCTTATTGAAGATATAAGGATTCAGCGCCTTCGTTGAGCATTTTGGTAGAAATGGTTAAAGATATTTGCATCAAAACAAAACTAGCTACTTGACAGAGTGATTTTAGAAGTGGTCAGTTTTTTGTTGGTGCTGTAGGGGCTTGCTTGTGTTTTTCTGGTCTCCCGATGAATGCATCTAAGTCTGTAGTCCTTTGTTGTATCTTGTTTGTTTTACTGTATATAGAAGTTTCACTTAACGGAGCAATAAATGAGAAGCGCAGAGCAAATTGGTTGGCACTTTGTAGAAAGAGTGAAGAAAAAAACTTAGAGACTTTCTCGAGGACCATGCAAGGTGGTCAAGGTATTTTCTGTTTCTCCTTGGCTCCCTGTTATTTTATCATACTTTTATAACAATCCCGGTTTTTGTCCTCTTGGTTATTTTATTCCCTCTAAACAAGGAGCTTCGTCTTTTTGATTAGCTTTGTTATTCTTAGAGCTTCTTCAACAGTGAATGTGGATCTTTCATATGTGGCATCACTTTTAAGACATCCTCTAGGTATAAATTCCTAAATATTAGGAGAAAATAAATTTTATCTCCAACCCATGAAATGTTGTATCCTTCTTTTACTTAATTGTAGGCATATGATTGGTTAAAATTATTGACTTTTTTGTTTTTAATGATTTTTATTAACAAAAATGTGACTAGGATGGGAAGACATCCTCTAAGTGAATGTCTAAAACTAGAGGTTGACTTAAAGGATGTCTAACTTTTTTTTTGCCACATCATCCTCACATTAATGGGTTGGAGACCGTTTTTTATAAAAATTGTTGTGTATCCTATGTGGATGAAGACTTTTTTCTTCACACACATTCCATTGGAGAAGCTCTTATCCATTTTTTTTTTAAAGTTTTGCTGATAGGGAAGCTGCAGTTGTTGGAAGTGCGGAAGTAAGTTCGATATTTTCACTCGGGTAGATTTTTGGTAGCTCTGGATCGACGAAATTGAGAGGGCAGGTGGTGGAGTATTTATGGTATGAAAATATGCTTGCATATTTTTAATATCCTCTAATTTATTTCAATTATTTCGCAAAATATATTGTAATAAATTAAGTTATTATTATTTATTAAGAATATTCTAGAAATATTATTAATTATGTAGGGATTTCATTAGTTTAGAAATATCTCGTATTTTAGGTAATAAGTATTTTAATAGTTTAGGAAATACGGGAAGAGTTATCTATATAAAGAGCTCTTTGTTTTAATAATAAGAGTTATTTAGTGTCTGGGTCGTAAGTTTTGGTATGGTATAGAGTTTGGGTCCTAAGTTTGTCCAGTTTAGTGTTTGGGTCGTTGACCCGTTAGTCAACTAGGTTTTAAGATCAAGCAGTTAAAAGAGTAAACGTTGTCTGTTGTAGACATTCGTTTACCAAACCCTACAACTTCTACCGCATCTCACTCCTTCCTTTCTTCTTTCTTAACTGAAATGACATCAGTTTACTTTGCAACAACTTATCAGTACTCTTCAATCTATTCCTTCTTGTAACAATCTTCAGGACTCTCTACAAAGGTTTCTATTTTTATCTCAAACAATAATTTTCGTGTTACCTGTGCTGAAAACCATTGTTAAGACTTAAGAGCGTCTGCAGCGGACGACCAAGAGTAAAAATTTGGTCTTGAATCGAGACGTAGTGGGACGGAGTAAAGACTAAATCGAAGACCATACTAAATTTCCAGACCAAATTTGGTCTGCGACCAAGACAAAACTTAAATTTAGTCGGGCGTTTATATAAAGTGCGCTTCTCCACATGCGTTTGTATAGTCTCCGCTTGACGTCAGGCGTTGGTAATGTCTGCGTCCCGCACTCAGGCGTACATAAAAAGTACGCCCCAATAGCGCGTTGGTATAATGTGCGCTTCATCGGGCGTAGGTGAAGATAACGCCCCTCATGAGGCGTGGATATAATGTGCGCTGGAGTGAGGCGGGGCTATAGTTCACGCCTGAAGACAGGCGCAGTTAAATTTCACGCTCGTCAATAGGCGTTATTATAGTTTACGCCGGAGTGAGGCGTAGATAAAGTTCACGCCTAGTTGGAGGCGTTGATAAAGTTCACGCACCATTTTTTTTTTGTTTTTTTTGTTTTTCAATTTTATTACGATAATTACGTTGTTTTATACCGTTGGTAATTTTCGAACGTTGAAGAAATTCGACCGTTTGAATTTTTTGAATCTTGGGTTTGAAAGATATTTTGTAACGTTGGGAATTTTAAAGATTTACTCGTGTATATATATGGCTGAATTCCTTCAAACGTATTCCCACAACTATCTATCAGAACAATAACAAGAAAAGAAATCAGTATTATTTCCAATTTCCAATCATTTACAAATTTTACAGGAATTGGTACTAATGGCACCACGATCACGAAGAGAAGCAGCAGCACGAGCACCACGAGGTCCCAATTTTACGACAGTTGAAGATGTAACGATGTGTAAAATTTATTTAGCAATATCTCAAGATCCGGGTGTTGGAACTGATCAATCAGCGGATGCGTTGTGGACTCGTATCAAGGATGATATTGAAGTTCATTTACCGGATGCTCCAGAGCGGACTTGGAGTTCATGGCAAAAACGATATCAGGAAATAAGTAAAGATGTGGCTTTGTTTTCTGCAAAAGAGGCAGAAGTGGACGGTGAATATCATATCGGATGGGGTCCGGAAATGAGGATAAGTATTCTCCATATTGCTAAACCATTATTTTTTCATATTCAAACGCACCTAAAGTTTTAATTTTTTTAATATATTAACAGATTGAAGAAATAAAAAAGCGTTTTAAGGAATGCAACGATGGAAAAAAATTTAAGCACGAAGAATGCTACCCAATTGTCATAGAAAATATAAAATACAATCGTCGATCGACTTTTGTATTCGATACGACGCACGATTTGGATAGTTATGAGAATAACGAGGTATGGGGATGGACGACAAACAACAATTCCAGATGAGACCGGTACCTCAACGGATAAGGGGGACATAGAGAACACATATCTCCGTCAGTTGGGGAAAAAAGCAGCAAAACGATTGAAGAAAACTGGGAGAGAAAAATCCAATGTCCAAGAGGAATTAATGGGAATAATTATTAAAGAACAACAAAATTTCAATACTCATTACCAAGCACAATCAAAATTCAAGATGGAACAAAGAGCAGCCGAGTTTGCAGCTAAACAAGCAGAACAAGCGGCCAAAATAAAAAAACAAAATGATGACGACGAATTTCGCCTAATTATGATGGATCTCGGAAAATTGGATGAGGTACAACAAGAGTACTTACAACTTCGCAGGGCGGACATAGTTCGTAATAGAACAAACCAATCTTCTTAGAAAGTCATATTAGTAATTCAAAATAATATTTCAATTAATTAGTTATTATTAGTAGTATAAATGTTCATGTCCTGAATAAAGTGAAATTGTTGTAAGGACTATCCATCCTTGCACAATACCCTCGTCTAGGTATTTTGTAAGTTTTTTAATATTTCGTTGATGTAACAGGGATTGGTGTGGTAAAGGGAAAAAAATATCATATTCAATTCTATATAGACCATATCGGATGCATAAATCTGTTTATTATTAGAGAAAGGTAAGATACAAATAAAATGCAAAATACAAATATTAATTCCCATATTCTAACCATAAATGTTTGATCAAGTCATCCCGCAAACAAATATGCGCATCTTTGTTATGCAATGCACGTCGGCGTTGCTCTCCTCTAATTTGGGAAAACTCATCACTATTGCCTCTTAATATGTTAACCGGTGCTGGGTTACTTCGTTGTTCATAAACATGTGTCCAGTCACCAGGTAGATGCTCATCTTCGACTATCATATTATGTAAGATTATACAGGTTTTCATAATATAGGCAAGCACATCCGGGTTCCACATTCTTGCAGGTTGTTTGATGATTCCGAATTGTTGTTGTAGTACACCAAATCCCCGTTCTACATCTTTTCTTGCCCCCTCTTGCATCGATGTAAATAATACCTTCTTCCTACCGACCGGATGTTTAATGGCCATAATAATAGTAGGAATCTCTGGGTAGATGCCATCACCTAGATAATACGAAATATCATATGAATTCCCGTTTACCTCGTACCTCACTGGTGGTGCTTTTCCTGTTACAAGACTTCGAAAAACATATGAACGATTCATAACATTAATATCTTTGTTAGACCCGGGCATACCAAAAAAGGCATGCCAAAACCATAGATCATACGACACCACCGCCTCCAAGACGATACTTTTTTCCATAGATCATACGACACCACAGTAACTTAAAAAAAAAAAATTTGTAGCAATTCAGGCCGTTTTCAAATTTAGGATTCAGAAAATTCATTGGAAAATTCATTTCGTTTTCAAATCACCGACTGTAAACTACCAGCAGCAAACTCCCATTTCCACCACCATCATCTCGATGGGTTACAGTGGTTTGGGGGGTTTCGTTTTATTTTAGTTTTTATGTTTTCCATGTTGGTACTCTCATGGTGTGTTGATGGGTTAGTTTGTTCATACTCATTTTGGTTGATTGATTTTGTGCTTTTGAATTGTCATACACCTAGAAAACTGCTTGTAATCGGGTGCTACTCTGTGTGTTTCTGAACCAAATAGTGGATAATTTATTTAAGCACTCAAACTGTTTGTCATTATGCTTCAATGACAGTTGCAAGTAAAGGAATCATCAGATGTCCATTTAGAGATTTTCATGGTTTTCCAGATGGGGGGACTGGGAGTAAAGGTTTTTCATGTTTGATTCCCCACCTGAAGAGACAACACCTCTGCAATAAAGAAAAGAAGATTGCACTCCAACAGGACATAAGAACTGATGTTGATGTCTTCATGAGTTTAGAGGAAACTCTGAGAACTTTAAGACAATGGTTGTGCTTCGAATGTATGAGTATTCAGGCTTGGATCAGAGCGTGCAATCATGAAGGGAACACTGATATTAAGCCTGAGATATGTGCGAGTTCTGGTGAAGTAGCTGAAATAATTTTTGGAGTGCCTAAGCCTCGTCTACAGGAGGATTTAGTGCAGCTTGACAAAACTTCGAATTGAATGAAGCAATTGTGGATGCGAGTCTTTAGAGCCCCGGTATGTATGGTTAAGAGCATTCCAAGAGGTTGCGGGTTAGCTTTTTCTCATGCCCCGAAAGCGGCACTACGAAAGTCATGCTGAACCTAAAGCTGTTAAACATTGGGTCAGGATTTTTCTGCTCCCTCGATGCACTTTGAGAGTGTTCCGACCTAAGGGTAGAGCTGAATGCAGGTCTGGTAATCACAAGGCGACACAACAGGCACAAATTATTAGAGCGCTGGCACTTTGGGGTGAACCTAGTGGGACTATAAAGCTTGTTCGTGAGATTTTAAAGCTGCCGGAAACAGTTAGTGTTAGAGATGATTACACATAGAAAGACAACAAAGATGATGACACGGGGAAAGACAACAGGCTCGGTACCAATATCTCTACTTGTTTGCGCAAGGTGGCGGATGGGCACTTCACATCGGCTGTTAAAGCCATCAGTTCGTCCGGGGTGGCGCCATACAACGAGAACACAAGGAAAGAACTTGAGGATAAGCATCCGACGATGCCGCCTCCACGGAAACCAACCTGTACGTTGCAGGAGACACCGTTAGTGGCCGAAGAAGGTACCATTCTTAGTTGTATTAAATCTTTCCCTAAGGGAACTTCGTGTGGAAGGGATGGCCTTCGGGCACAACATTTGTTGGATGCTTTCTGTGGGGAAGGCTCAACTGTGGCTGCTGATATGGTCACGGCCATAACTAGGGTTGTTAATCTTTGGCTTGGCGGGAGATGCCATCTTAACCTAGCGGAGTTCATTGCATCGGCTCCCCTAACACCCCTCCTTAAACCAGATAAGAGCATTCGTCATATTGCTGTTGGGACAATTTGGCGTCAACTGGTGTCCAAAGCGGCGATGAAAGGGGTTGGTAAGGACATGGCAGCGTATCTACAGGATTTCCAGTTTGGTGTAGGTGTTTTAGGTGGTGCTGAGGCAATCCTACATGATGTGAATAGGTTTGTCAGTAAACATCATGTAGACGCTAGCCTCTCTATGCTAATGGTTGAATTTACCAATGCTTTTAACCTAGTCGACCGAACGGCTATGCTTTCTGAGGTACATAAGATTTGTCCATCTATATCGCCTTGGGTAGAATACTTGTATGGTCAACCTGCACGGCTCTATGTGGGGGACTCCTTTATCTACTCATCCACAGGAGTACAACAAGGTGACCCTTTAGGGCCTTTGTTATTTGCTCTAGTACTTCATCAGCTTATATCTAAGATAAATGAGCACTGCATATTATCCCTACATGCCTGGTATCTTGATGATGGCACTGTTATTGGCGACACCGAAGAAGTGGCAAAAGCACTCACTATTATCAAAAAGAAGGGCCTGCTACGGGGCTTATCTGCGAATATTAAGAAAACTGAAATATTTTGGCCCTCTTGTGATGGACGAAGGATAAGTGATGGGATGTTTCCTGTCGAAATCTCAAGACCAGATAAGGGAGTCAAACTATTAGGTGGTGCAGTTAGCCTTGACGATGGTTTTGTGAAGGGCCTTTCCATTAAGAGGGCTGAAAAAGCAGTGGATTTGATGCAGATTTTATCCAAGCTCCATGATCCTCAAAGTGAATTGCTTCTTTTACGAACGTGTATGGGTATCTCCAAGATGCTTTTTGGCCTTCGTATTTGTCACCCAGACTATATTATGGAGGCGGTAGATATATTTGATAGAGGCTTGCGAGAAGTGGTGGAAGGCATCGTGGTGTGTGGGGGGACCGTTCTTTGGAGAGCTACAGTGGAGACTATCTACTCTACCTATCAGATATGGAGGTCTTGGACTTTACACTGCTAGGGAGGCATCTGAGTATGTTTTTGTGGCTTCACGTGTGCAATCTTGGGGATTACAGGATCACATATTGAGGAGTAGTGGTGTGGACGGTATGGATGATAATTTTAATAAGGCTTTGGAAACGTTACAAGTGACTCTTCCTGATTTTGATCTTAACAACTTCACCAATAAAGACAACGCCCCCCCTAAAGCACAAAGCATCCTGGCGAGTGCTCTTTTTGGTAAAGTGGTTAAGGACATTGATAGAGTTTACATGCTAACGGAGAGACAGAAAGCGGTTTTTGGTTGTTTGCAAGCAGCACATGCCCAAGATTTTCTTGGATATTCCGATTGAGGGGGCTGGGGTGAGAAGATGTCTCCTTTGGAGTACCGGTCTATCCTCAAATACAGGTTAATGATCCCGCTTTATCCCTCTGACTCTCGCTGCCCTGCTTGCATCACAGGTTGCTTGGATTCATATGGTTAACATGCAGTTCATTGTAAAGTAGACCCTGGTTATAAATATAGACATGATCATGTGAGGGATATCTTGTATGATGTACTGTGGAGGTCTGGCATTTCGGCAAAGAAAGAAGCACATGTGCATTTCCTGACAGACCCACTTGAAGGGAGATCGACACTAAGACCAGCTGATGTTCTTATTTTTGGATGGGATAATGGGAAACACACATGTGTTAACCTCACCGGGGTATCTACTTTGGTAGGCATTGAACATGGCACCTTTACACTTGGGCGAGCAGCGCTAAAGGATGCCTCAGGTAAGATATCGAAGCATGAGAAAGCATGTGTTGACAATGGGCATGCTTTCGTCCCCTTTGATTTTGATACTTTTGGCTATTTGGCTCCAGAAGCAGTTGGACTACTCAAGAGGGTCCAGAAAGTCATGCGCAACAATGTAATGACCCCTGGCTCACGAGATCTTATTTTTAATAGGATAGGTTTTGATATTCAAAAAGGGCTAGCAGCACAGCTTGTCGCTCGCTGGCCTAGTATGTAATTTTTAACTTTGTAAGATTTTGTTTTATTCAATATTTTTTTGTATTAAAGTCATTGGCAGTGACATGATATGACTAGACTCTGTACACACTGCCAACTCAGTAGACTTGAGTGGACTAGTAAATGACTACTCGGTGATTGAAAAGTTTAGAAATGACTTATCAGAAAGTATTTTCAAATAAAATTAACCCTTTTTCCTATCTGTATCTGAAGTCGTGGCTCGGGGTGGCATAAAAGGCATCTGCATTCTTGGAGTGGTATTGACTGAAGAACCTGATCCTTGTGTCATACTTGTCCAAACTTGGGGTGGCATTGTTTGGGAAAATGAACCGTATCCAAGTTGGGGTTGTAAATTGTGCGGGGTACGAAAAAGAGATAGATGTAGTTTCAAATACGTGTTTGAAGTGTTCAGCCTTTCTATTTCTGCTTCTTTCGCCAAAATAATGTCCACCCTCTCTTTAGATTGTTTTAACGTAAACTCGCGGAATTGTTGAATAAAATCAGCATTTTCTTGAAATAAGGTGTAAGCATCATGATGTAAATGCAAAATAAAAATACATAAGAAAAATATAAAAATACAAAATTAAAAAATGTACAATAAAATGGATATCGGTACACTTACGTGGGATAATAGGTGTGGAGGAGGGATATGTACATGTTCAGCTGGTTGATCAATTGTGTCCGTATACACATCACCGAAATACCCATATGTTTGGGCTTCCCAACAAGGATGAGTCGCATAGTCTATGTAGTTAGTTACGTTTCTCCAGTACTGTAAATATGTATCATCATCTTTGACAACTTGCACTATCTCTGTTGCATCGACCAAACCTTCCCTTTTTAGTTGTTCTGCTTGAAAATTCCCAATATCACCAATAATTGTGTGTAGTTTTATGGTAACCGCAAAAGTAAAATGGTTTTGCCTCCAACACCGTTCTCCGAGGTACATGTTATGTTGTAGAAAAATAAAAATCATGCGTATGTTATTTACTAAATAATCTCTCTTATTAACAAAATAAAAATTTAATATTAACTCACAATGCCCATGTACGAAAATATATATCTCGAGTCTGATAGCCTCACAGCCGTGCTTCCCATATCAGATGCAAGGACTTCTCTGTATGATTCCCATGGGCGCCATGTCACTTGTTCAGCAGTAAGCTTACTCAGTAAATCCCTACAACGGAAAATATCATTTGTATTCTTCGGTACATTCCATTTAGAAGATACATGCCATTTAGAAGCTAAAACAGATATTTGTTCTTTATTCAAGCGAGAAACTTCAGGTCGACAAATGCCCAGGTATTCATACCCCCAAAACTACTCCATCAAAATAATTCAACAAGTTAATAACTTCTCAACAAAATAAAGAACGACATGGATAAAAAATCAATGGATTTAGAAAATACCTCTAAGATTTGGAATGGACCACATAATGCCTTTTGTCTCCTCCCAGATAAACGGAGTGACGCATACAATTTAGAAAAAGTCGCACCACCCCAGTCAAACGTGGACACTACATCAAGATCTTCAAAAGCAGCTAACCATCCAGCATATATGTAGGTCTTTGCATTAGAAAAGAAAAAATGTCCCATCACACACATGAAAAAGGCAATTGCTACTCTATGAGACAGAGTCGTATCATTTTCAGTGGCAACCAACTTGTCTTCTAAGAAATAAGAGATTAAATATTTAATTGTAATTGAATTTGAAACCCACGAAGGAGCTTTCGGACACGTCGTTACATCTTGGATATCCGGAAATAAATGCTCACGAACATATTCAAATTGGTACTTCCCCGAATTGTATGGAACGTCAATCCCTTCACCAATACAAAGTACAGTCAACATGAGCCAATCTAGGGGGTGAATCCCATCTCACCAAATGGGAAGTGAAAAGTGTTTGTTGTATCCCAAAACCGCTCAACAATATAATCAACCATCGAATGCTGGGTTTCACTACATTTTATGCTCAATAAACTTTGCCATCCTGCTTTTTCGATAATATATTTAGCTCTAGGACAGTGTTGGGAAATAGTTTGGTAGTGATGAATTACCTTTGCCAAACTTCCACGATGTTGATACTTCAATTGTTGCTCCCCTGAAAATGTGATGTCCGAAGTAGCGTGTGGTTTATCATCTTGCAGTATAGGAAACCTCCCTAAACGGGGAATATCAACCTCCTTTATTTTACCAGTAGAGATTAAGTTATAATCCTCTTCGGCTACACATTTCTGTTTCTTGTTCGTCTTGACGCGACCATTGAACCGCGCTGTGAATCGGTTCAACATCTATGCACATTTACGAACACATAAGATAGATGCTATTTCATTATAAATTAACCAACCATCGTTATTCCTAAATTTTATAAGTCCAACACCATTTATATTCCAAATACTATCACTCATTAACACAAACTATAATAATTCCAAATTATATTATTCCACAAACAAAAATTCAATCCTCACAGATGTATTTGAACATATCAAATAAAAATAAAAAACATAGTTCATAAACTGCCCAAAAATTCAATCCTCACAGATGTATTTGAACATATCAAACAAAAATTCAATCCTCACATATAACTGCCCAAAAATTACAGTATCACAAATTTCAATATTTAACAACACAAAATAGAGTAGTTCATAATTTATAAACATAAACAAACAAATTTCACAAATTTTACAGAGCCACAATTTTACACATACCAACACATTTAAATTCATATAACACACCAATAATATACTGGAACTGTTTCTATAAATTAAAAAAAAAATTGACATTTCAATAACCAAATTATAACTATAGCAAACTTATAAAACCAACCAATTTGGGCAACAGCATGATGAACGTAATATAAACAATTTAAAAACCAACAAATTTAAAAAAAAAACATAACCCTCATAATACCCAAATCAAATTACGTAATTTTAATAAACTTTAACCTAAAAAATAATTATTCAACAGAAATTTAGGAACAGAAACATACATGTTGTTTTACCCAGATGCTGAGGTAGGCAAGAACGTCGGTAAAAAAAATTTCCCCTACCTTCTGCTGACTGTGAGACGAACTGGAACTGGTTTTGGGAGGGGTAGAAAGAAACAGGTAGAAAAAAATTGAAGAGGACGGATAAATTTAGGGTTAAAAACAACACGTGGGCTGTACGTGGAGGTGTATTGTTCGGCTGGGTCGCGTGCGAAAAAAGTGTGTGGACGGGCAGAAAGTTTACAAACGCCTGAGTGATGCGGGGCTGAAGTATACGCCTCATGAGGCGTATATTATAAAACCGCACCATGACAAGCGTTTGGTATATGTACGCCCCATGAGGCGTTGAGTTTACGTCCGCTTGACGTCAAGCGGTGACTTTACGTGCGCCTCATCAGGCGTTGATTAAGTTAACGCGCCATATCCAGGCGTTCATTATATGTACGCCCCTCATAAAGCGTATTCTATATCACCGCACCACGTTGAGCGTTATCTTTATCCCCGCTTGAATGGGGCGCAATTTATATCAACGCTCAAATAACGGGCGCAGAGTATACGTACGCTTGACCATAAATACTCGTACACCACTACGTCTAACAGGTTACTAAACCCATATATGGTCTTTTTTTTTTGGTCTTTGGTCTTTAGGTTTAGTCGCACCGCTGCAGACGCTCTAAGAGTCTAATCTTTGGTTAATTTACACTTGCGGCAGTAGTGAGTGTTTATTAATTTAACAATCTAATGATTGTTAGGCTTTGTTGATAAATCGCAGTAGTTAGTGGTGTTTACTGTCTACCAATCTAACAATCTATTGATTGTTTGTGCATTGGATGCACTAGCAGCAAAACAGTTTGGCATTAAAGATCACTTGATCATTTTCTGCACCCAAAATCCCATCTTCAAGCAACATTTTCTTTTGGTGATCATTTTTGAACTTTGAATAAAAATAATCCATAAGGAGTATATAGGTTTGTTAACAATCGGTGTACTCCATGAATGTTGATGTTGGATAGAAGAATGATCCTCTTATGGTTGTATGTAGCAGCATACTTTTGGTTAAGAAGCTCCATCAACTTGTGAGATATAGATTGAATGGAGCTTAATCGGGAATTACAGATTCACATGGATTTTTGAATTGCACTGAAGTCGTTCGCTGAAATGCCCAAGAACTTTCGATTGAGATTTAAATAGACTCCGGGCGAAGGCAAACGTGAAATAACAAACGTTAACACACCTAACTGTTTGACTGAAAAACACAGTAGACTAAATTGGTCAATGACCCAAACACTAAACTAGACAAATTTAGAACCCAAACTCTAAACCATACCAAAACTTACGACCCAAACACTAAATAAATCTAATAATAATCAGTCTGGGATGAATTGAAATAGTAGCGTTTTCCTCTGGAGTGGTATCTCGGAAACATGTAGTTTTAGTATTATTTCTATTCAACGCTTCCGCCCTGCATCAGTTGTTTCAGAGACAGGCAACTCTCCAACATCATGCTTCGAGGGAGAGATTATGGTGTTGTTCGAAGATCCGCTCTCAGCGATGAGAAATAGCAAGCGGTAATAGATGATCTAGAACGGAAGGTTTAGGCGCTCACCCTCCAATTGGCTAAAATACATCATCAGCAAGAGCCCCATCATGGTCCTAGCCTACAACGAGTGGAGGAAGTGATAGGTGTTGAAAAAAAAAACCTCGTTGGCGACAAGGAGGGGGGATTTCAAGGAGTTGCACATAATCCGCGAGCTTCATTGGAGGTCGGGTCAAAGCTTGAAATCCAAACTTTATCACAAAACCATAAATGCAACCAATTATACCGGCAAAATTCGAGGACGAATTTTTCTGAGAAGGGGAGAATGGTGGAGTATTTATGGTATGAAAATATGCTTGCATATTTTTATTATCCTCTAATTTATTTCAATTATTTCGCAAGATATATTGTAATAAATTAAGTTATTATTATTTATTAAGAATATTCTAGAAATATTATTAATTATGTAGGGATTTCATTAGTTTAGAAATATCTCGTATTTTAGGTAATAAGTATTTTAATAGTTTAGGAAATACAGAAAGAGTTATCTATATAAAGAGCTCTTTGTTTTAATAATAATCAGTCTGGGATGAATTGAAAAAGTAGTGTTTTCCTCGGGAGTGGTATCTCGGAAACATGTGGTTTTAGTATTATTTCTATTCAACTCTTCCACCCTGCATCAGCAGGGCTCCAAAATTGAGCAATAGTTGAGCAAGTGTTACCTTGCAGGTTCACTTGTACAATCATCTATGCATTATTTCCTTTGGTTTTGGATGTGGAGAAATGTAAGTGTAGTTAAGAGGTTGGATATGATTTCATTAATGGTTCAGAGTGTAAAACTTTATTGGAACTCGTATCCTCTTAGCTCCATAATAGATAGAAAGTTGTAGCATTGAAAATTTCGAGGGTACTAGAAAGGTGAATAGTGAAGGGTGATAACTAATATGTGGATTCAACCATATGACTTACAGGTTTTGAGCTTCTTTAAGCTCAGTGCTAGAAAGGTGAAGAGGTTTATTGTTATTGAATACAAATGGAGAGCCGAGAGCTCCTGCCTCCTGGTAGTGGTAGGGAGCATATTGTTCTATGTTGTGATGGCGCTGTACTAGGAAATCCTGTTAATGCTGGATTTCGGTTCATTTGAAGAGATCCTTGCTGTCAGGTTATGGGAGATTTTGCAGGGGGAATTGACATAGATACCAGCTATGCGAAAATGCTACTCAGACCCCGCATTTATACACCAGATAAATACACCACTATGTGGCGTCTACGTGGCACATGGACCCAGCAAAAAGAAAAGTTAAGTGGACGATTTAATCCGGAGAGGAATTGTCAAAATTAAGTTAAATCGTGAGAGATAAAAAAGAGTAATTATCTTATCTTTCAACTAATATCCATGCATAAAAGGAAAGTCATTTACACTGTTTAGATCTAAAAAATTATTCACTAAAATCCTTGATTTTCTCTCACCCTTAAGGAACATGGAAGAAAATCCCGGAGAATCTTATCACAATAATGGTAAGTTAAAACTGATTAACTTAATTAGTTTGATTTCTAAATAGTTACAGTAAATTTTCACTAATTGAATGAAAATATGTTTACATATTTGTTACTTTACTGTTGTGTATGTTAAGGATGTTTCAATTCCGATCTGTTAGGATGATGATAGCAAAACATCAGGATCATAGTCTTTACTAGTTTTGATATTTGTTCAATCATAAGTTTTTTTTTCTTTTATCAGTTCAATTATTTGTAGTGCATAATCCTTATTAAATATTCACTACCCACAACGTATAATCCATGTTTTTTTATTTTTTTCTTGAAGCATTCCCATAAGTAAAATCATACGAAAACTTTCTTGTTTCTTTTCATTTTTGGGACCACTTAAATTTTGTTTTGTCTGTTTATAAAACATATATTTTGCCTTTTCAGAGGATGAAGAGGACAATAGTTTTGATGGCAATGATGAAATAAAACCTATGGTAGGGATGACTTTTGATGAACATGAAGATATGTTTCAGTTTTACAAAGAGTATGCTAGAAAATTGGGATATCCAGTCCGGAAAAGATCAAAAAGGACTAACGTTGACGGCATTACAAGAAGTGTGACTTTTGCTTGTTCAAAATCTGGTGAACATGAAAGCCAAACTCAAAATCAAACTAAGCCACAAGGGACAGTCAAAAGTGGGTGTATTGCTCATATTACTGGGAGAAAGCAAGTAAGTGATAATAAATGGTATATTTCAGTAGTACATCTTGAGCATAATCACGGATGCAACCCCGATGATGCTCGTTTTTTTTAGGTGTAATCGTAAGGTCAGTGGATCATTAAGATGACAAGTTGACCTTAATGATCGAGATGGGATTCAATCAAAAAAAAATTTAACGCGGCTGTTTTTAAGTGTGGTGGGTATGAAAAGACAAGATGCACTCTAAAGGATGTGAGAAATGCAATCAATGAAGTAAGAAATTCATGGCTTGGTGATGGTGATGCAATGTCTGTTATGAAATATTTTGCAAAGGTGACTGCCGAAAATTCAGGTTTTTATTTTGCAATTTAGGATGATGATAAAGGAAACTTAGAGAATGTATCTTGGGCCGGTGGTTTGAGTCGAGAAGCTTACAAGAAGTTTGGTGAAGTAGTTAGTTTTGATACTACGTATTTGGTAAATAAATATGATATGCCATTTGCTTCCTTTGTTGGCGTTAATCATCACGGGCAAACAATTTTACTTGGATGTGGCTTGGTTTCGAGCGAAACTACAGAAATATTTGTTTAGTTATTTAGTAAGTGGTTGGGGTGTATGTTAGGAAATGCTCCCAAGGAAATAATAACTGACCAAGCAAAAGAAATGCAGAATGCCATCAAAATTGTGTTTCCAGAAGCTAGACATAGGTGGTGCATATAGCATATAATGAAAAAACTTCCTGATAAATTTGGTATGTACAAGAGATTTTCTGATATTACTTGTGACATGAGGGATGCAGTATATGATTCACAAACTTCGGAAGAGTTTGAACAATTATGGGATTGGATGCTGGAGGCATATGATTTGGGAGATCACAAATGGTTGTCTGACTTGTATGAAGAAAGAGAGATGTGGGTACCATGTTACCTAAAAAATATATTTTGGGCAGGGATGTCAAGTACTCAAAGAAGCCAAGGTGTAAACGCATTTTTTGATGGGTATATAAATGCAAGGACCACGCTAAAACAATTTGTGGAGCAGTTTGAATTTGCATTAAGGGACGAGGTGGAAAAGGAAAAAGAAGCGGATGCTGCTACATCTCTAAAAAGCATCCCCATTGTAACTGAATACCCAATGGATAAACAGGTTCGTAACTTGTACACTAACTCAAAATTTAAATAATTTCAAGTTCAATTGTTAAAGATGATGTATTGTAACTTCAACAAAATTGAGGTAACACCCGATGGTAATTCCTACGATGTCCAGCAAGACGTATGGATTGAGGATAATTTATATAAGAAAGTGACTTTTTACAAGAGAATGACTTTTTTTGTTACATATAACTTGGAAGATCGTGATATTCACTGTACATGTCAAATATTTGCATTTAGAGGAATGCAATGCTGCCATGTGTTAAGCGTGTTGTCTAATAATGGTGTAAAAGAACTCCAAGATAAATATATCTTGAGAAGGTGGAGGAAGGATGTGAAAAGATGTCATACAAAGGTAAAAGTGGGTTTCAGTTGTTGGAAAAATGATGATGCAAGTAACGAATACTATGATTTGTGCAATAAATTTGGTGAGATTGCAGATTGGGTTACAAGTACTAGTCAATACCGTGATATTGATGATTGGTTGGTTGTAAGAAGAAGGAAGTGCAACAAACATTTATCAAACTAAAAGAAAGCGACAAACTCAAAGGAAATCAACTTGAGGAAAATATGTCGGAAGCGATTAAGGATGCACAAGGGCCGGTACGGTCCGATTTTATTATGAAACCGGTCCATGTACCTGGTATTGACCGGTACCTCATTTTGAGGACCGGTACCTATACCTATAAGACCGGTACGGTACCGGGTTTTTCCCTATTACCAAAAATGTTTTTAGAATTTATAGAAATATGGATCCAAAATCACAAAAACAGATCAAGTTTTAATAATCAACACAATTAAACCAATTAAGAAAGCAGCAAGAACCCTAATTTCCATATCAACAATGTTTTCATAATGTAACCTACACAACCAACAAACATCAGAACCCAATAACTTCAACAAATCATTCCTAAGAACCCTAATTTCCCTTGCAGCTAACCAATATCAGTTGGACATATCTCGGCACCACCAACATCAAGCCATACAAGCCACCATTTCAACGCCAAACAGTTGTAATCTCGATCTTCTTCTTCTTTGAACAAAAGCATCGTAACCCAATTATTCAATTTCAACATAAATCATCCCTAAGAAGTAAGAACCCTAATTTCCATTTGTTACTCAAATAAACCACAGTTCAATCAGGACTTACAGATTCAAACCAAAATACCTACCCATCAAAATACTGTTTAATCTCTCAATATCTGCTTCCTTGTTCTTCTCATCCTCTATCAGTAATTCAACAACTCAATACCCTAATTTCCCTGCAGCAACAAATCAATCCAAATCCATATCAATAAGACCCTAAATCATATTCAATCATGCAATTAATCAGTTTAATTGGACATGCAATTGATTATTAAGAATCCAGAGTTCATTAAACAAATTTGAGCTACTTACAAATTACCCATATTCAGATGAGTAATTTACCTTAACTTATTGTTATTGATTGAAGAAGAAGAATAAGAAAAAGATGATGATATCTCTGTATAGGTGGTGGTGGTGGAGAAGAAAGTGGTGGTGGTGAAGAAGAAGGTGGTCATGTAACTCTTGTTCTTCATACTTCAGTTGAGAGAAAAAAGAAAGAAAGAAAAAAGAGCGATAGAAACTGATAGAAAAGACGATAGTTGATATAAAATACCTAGGATAGATGGCTAGGATTAATGCATATCAAAGGCTATTAATCACCGATTCTTTTGGTCCGGTACTGGTCGGGAATAGGATAAGAACCAGTCCATACCGGTTCTCAAATTCAGTCCCGGTCATTGTACCGCCTACACCGGTTCGGTGCGGTACCGGTCCTTTTTTTCCGGTTCCAGTCCAGTACAGGGAGAAGAGACCGGTTCTTGTGCAGCCTTAGAAGCGATAGATGGAGATGTCGAGTATGGAGCAGGTGAAAATGTTGTTATTACTACTGTGAATAACCCGTTATGAAAGCCACGATTAGGTCGAACATGCAAGACAGTAAACCAACCAATTAAAAGGCTTCCTAAGAAAAAGGTATTTATGGAATCAACTTTTTTACTTTCACTATTCTTCTTATTGTTAATTATGCCATTTTGATTATGTAATAAACGTTAATTGTTTAATTAGGATGGTTGGGCTGACGATATGCATCCATTTCAAGTTGATGGTGTGCATCACACACAAGAAAACTCTCAATCCATTAGACATCAACATCACATTGGGATGGTATATCAACCAAATTATCCATCTGAACAACAATATGAGATAGCACATCCAGAAAATCTATATGAACAATATGGAGTGGTGCATTAAGATTATCAATATGGATTTGTAAATGATGTGAGCAAACATTATTGAACTTTACTATATATGCAATATACATATATTTTCATATATTCACTAATTATTAAATCCATTTCGTAGGGTACCCGACTTCAAAGATTTTTGGGAGGATTTAGTGGTGGTTCATTTATGCAGTGGATGCTAAATGGGTGTCAATGATGATCATTCAACAAAAAAAAAAAGCTTTTGCTTCTCTCATTTGGTTCTGAACCTTTTATTAGTTTGTAAGCATAATTAGACGATTAAATTATCGATGTAGTCGAATATTTAAGTGTAATGATTAAGGGTATTGCCATTTTGCCAGAAACAAAATAGAGAAGTCATGCACTATTTTGCTCATACATTAGGTGACTGTTCTTAATTTTTTAATTTAAGTGGTTTAACAAAAAAAGTTTGTTACTTTGCTGTTGAAATCGTTTTCTTTTTTCTTTTTTCTGAAGCATGGTGAAGGCACTTTATGCTAATGATGTTATAAAAACCAAATACTTGAACACCAACATTCGTTACGTGTCAAAAGGGATGTGGTTCATAAAAAGGTAAAAAATAAGTGGTGGAGACCGGAGAGGTATTGGAATCCTAGCCTAGCATTTACTCGGTCAGATAAAAAAAAGGTGTAAAAAACAAAGATTCACTTTTGATCTCTCCATCGATAACGAATACCTCTCCGATCTCCGCCACTTATTTTTTACCTTTTTATGAACCACATCCCTTTTGACACGTAACGAATGTTGGTGTTCAAGTATTTGGTTTTTATAACATCATTAGCAGAAAGTGCCTTAACCATGCTTCATAGAAAATAAGAAAAAAAACGACTTCAACAGCAAAGTAACAATCTTTTTTTGTTAAACCACTTAAGTTAAAAACTTAACAACCGTAACCTAATGTATGAGCAAAATAGTGCATGACCCTTAATCATTACACTTAAATATTCGAATGCATCGATAATTTAATCGTCTAATTATGCGTACAAACTAATAAAAGGATCATAACAAATGAGAGAAGCAAAAAAAAATAATTGTTGTTGTTGAATGATCATCATGGACACCCATTTATCATCTACTGCATAAATGAACCACCACTAAATCCGCCCGCAAAGCTTTGACATCGGGTACCCTACGAAATGGATTTAATAATTAGTGAATATATGAAAATATATGTATATTGCATATATAGTAAAGTTCAATAATGTTTTCTAACGTCATTTACAATTCCATATTGATAATCTTGATGCACCACTCCATGTTGTTCATATAGATTTTCTTGATGTGCTATCTCATATTGTTGTTTAGATGGATAATTTTGTTGATATACCATCCCAATGTGATGTTGATGTCTAATGGATTGAGAGTTTTCTTGTGTTTGAGGCACACCATCAACTTGAGATGGATGCATATCGTCAGCCCAACCATCCTAATTAAACAATTAACGCTTAATACATAATCAAAATGGCATAATAACAATAAGAAGAATAGTGAAAGTAAAAAGTTGATTCCATAAATACATTTTTCTTAGGAAGCCTTTTAATTGGTTGGTTTACTATCTTGCGTGTTCGACCTAATCATGGATTTCATAAAGGGTTATTCACAGTAGTAATAAAAACATTTTCACCTGCTCCATACTCGGCATCTCCATCTATCACTTCCGACATATTTTCCTCAAGTTGATTTCCTTTGAGTTTGTCGCTTTCTTTTAGTTTGATAAATGTTTGTTGAACTTCCTTCTTCTTACAACCCAACCAATCATCAATATCACGGTATTGACTAGTACCTGCAACCCAATCTGCAAGCTTACCAAATTTATTGCATAAATCATAGTATTCGTTACTTGCATCATCGTTTTTCCAACAAATCAAACCCACTTTTACCTTTGTATGACATCTTTTCACATCCTTCTGCCACCTTCTCAAGATATATTTATCTGGGAGTTCTTTTACACAATTATTAGACAACACGCTTAACATGTGGCAGCATTGTATTCCTCTAAATACAAAAATTTGACATGTACAGTAAATATCACGATCTTCCGAGTTATATGTAACAAAAAAAGTCATTCTCTTATAAAAATTCACTTTCTTATATAAATTATCCTCAATCCATACGTCTTGATGGACATCGTAGACTTTACCATCGGGCGTTACCTCAATTTTGTTGAAGCTACAATACATCATCTTGTAGATGGGGAAAAACAATTTGCTGGTTTTTACGGAATTGAGGATACGACCATGCGGAGGAGACTCCTTGAACCGAGCGAAATGCTTAACCTCACACAGTTGAACTGCAAGAAGGGAGTGCTTTGAATTCGAGAGATCAATCTGTAGTACTCTGGCCTAAACCAAGACAATGGCCGTTCCAGACTAAATTTGGTCACAAGATATAATGGGTCGATCTGTAGGAGGGAAGCTGAGAAATGTGAGATCAATGGTGATCGAAGATAGTAGGTGTGTTATGTATTCTGAAAATAAGATAAGTTCTGAATGATTGAATTTGATCTGTTGAGAGTAGGATTGTTAATCTCGTGTTGTCTGTTTGACATGAGATTGTCCTTGTTTCAATCATGATTCATAGACTTATTTATATTGCTAGAATTGTAAACACCATGATCCCATGAAGTGTGAAAGTGGATGGAATCAAAGAATGGGGAAGTGGAAATCGTGTTAAAACTAGTTGCTCAACGTGTGGAGACTTGGTTGATTTTTCATCCACTACTTTGTTAACTCCTCCAATTGATTGCAGGACTTGCTCACATTCTAATCGTGTGAATGAACACATGTGACGTAGACCGCCAAACCAAAACCCTAGTTAATATCCCCCCATGTGACATGATTGATGTCTCATGTGATTGTGGAGTCTGCAAGGCTGACGTGTATTTAGTTAGTCAGTTGCTGACTTCGTGACTTCATGGGACGATGAGTCCTTGTATTGTTGAGTCGAACATAATTTAGAATGTTCTGAGACTTGGACGTGTCCATTGTTGAGACAGAGGTATAATACATGAATAAACTTTGATAGTTAACGTGAGCAAATATTGCTAGTTCGATGAATTGTTGAAAATTGATAGTTGAACCAATATTCCTTGGTTTGAGCAAATATTGATCGTTTGATGAATCATTGATAGCATGACCAAGTAAACATTAAATTAGAATACTGGAAACTGGTCCGAGTATAATAAATAAAATGTTGATCATGAGATCAATGTAAAATTATTAGCGTTTGAATTTGGATTTATGAACCTTGGACTCAAAACCCTAATTTGATCAATTGATGATTTACTGACGGTTTATTAAAAATTAACCATGGAGTGAAGAGGGACCAGATACATGGGATTATGGGTTGACCATGTAGCGCCCAGATGCTCACGTGAGAAAATATCAAGATCTCCTGAAGACCAGTTGGTTTGTTAATGAAATGATGATTAAATGTTGGTTTAATCATTTATTAAAGTAATGCTCGTCTGAGCCTTAGGTGAAAAAACCTAATTAATTATGAAGAGATGAGGGACCAACCAAAGGGTCATGAAACCGGCCCTGGGTGGTCACGGGATCAAATAATGATCATTCCATGAAGTTCCAAATTGTTTGGAAGAGTTTTGGACCTAATCGTGCAATTGCGCAAATTAGGTCAAATTATGAAAATACGTGGGACCGGCTCCTTGCAAGCTAAAGATCCAACCTTGTTCGGTCAAGGTATCATGCTCACGTCACCAAAGTGTTCATGTCTCAATTCTGAGAATTTTGTTATTTTCCGGTGTGCGTTTGAGCAACATTTTAAGAAAATATGAAGAAATCAGGGATTTTTGCTGAAACCGTCAAAAACCTTCATGATATGAAGGAAAATAATAAAAAATGAGATAATACTGAAGTGTGGGATCGGCTATGTCCAAGTCATGGCCGGCTGGCCAAGGATCCCGGTCCCACGTTATTTTTCTTATTTTTATAATATTTTTTCATGATTTTAGGGAAGTATCATAAAACCAAAGAGTTTGTTGAAACCTATGAGTTTTGTTGAAATCAAGGAGTTTCCATTAGATGAGGAAAACATAAAAAATAATAATAAAAAAAAAGGGACGTGTGGAACCGGCTTGGGTATGGTTGGCCGGCTAGGGCCAGGTCCCGAGATTTTTCCCTAATTTTATGTATTATTTCATGATTTGAAGGAATTTTCACAATTTGAAGGAAACATCATGAAATCAAGGAATTTCATGGGATTATGGAAACATGAAAAATATAATAATAATAATAAAATGGGACGTGTGGGCCAGCTAGGGCCCGGTCACACGGGTTTCCCTAATTTTATACTCCCTCCGTTCCATTTTACTTGTTTTTTTAGGGTTCTTTTTATGTTCCAAAATAGATGAGTGTTTAAGCTTTTTTCCCAAATTATCACTAATTTTCCCTTGCTTTGGAATCATACCATACCATTAATTTTCATTAATATTAGTAGATAGATAATTATTCTAGTTTTTAAATCCACTCCATGGAAGATAAATACTCTATCCCAAGTAAATTACAACGGGATTCGTAATTTACACTAAATATTGAAACTAAAAACTAGGTGATTTAAATTTTTAGGAAGCTATCAATAAGGGAAAATTTGGAAAAAAAAATACTCTCTATGTTGTTTCTTAATCTGCGTGAAAAATTCTACAATATCAAGTAAAATGGAACGGAGGGAGTATTATTTTTCATGGGATCAAGGAAATATCATGAGATTAAGGAGTTTTAATGGGATTAGGGAAATAATAATAAAATATTGAGGAACCTTGAGGTGTGGGACCGGCCATGACTAGGGCCTGGCCGTCCGGCTAATAGACATGGTCCCGTGACACCTTTCCCAATTTTATATTATTTCCTTGATGCGAAGGAAACACCATGAAACGGAGGAGTTTCCTTAACACAAAGGATATTTGTTCAAATGAAGGGATTTTCATGAGATCAAAGAAATAGATAAAATATAGAATTGGGCGTGGGACTGGCCACGGCGTGACTGGCTGGCCGGTGGGTCCAGTCCCTCAGCGTCTTGGTGAATATTTTATTATTTTCTTTCCTATTTGTATAGGTTAATCGTCTCGTCGTATTTTGAAATACTTGTTTGTTCATTCAGGTGTTTGTTAATGCATTATTTGTCGAATACATTTACACCATTTTGGTCGAGGCTTACTCGAAGGTAACTCAGATGACCGTACATTGAATATTTATCACTAACCCATGGAATTCTGCTGGGAAGACCATGAATTGAAGTAATGAAATATTATGAAGAATGTAGAATATTTTCTACGGATTCAGTTAATGAATCTAGTGATTTAGAAATAATTAATTGATACCTCTATACTAGCACGATCGTCTAGGAGCATTAATTATTCGAGAATCGAGCGATATGAGCTAGTTGAAGCGTTATATTTATTATGTATAGTATAGTCATGGAAAACACGTTGTTGCATCCTGAAGACGTTATCACTCTATACTAGCAGGCAAGTTTTCTAGGAGCCGTCCAATCATAATGATTCTATACACATGTCTTTTATATAGTCAGGGAAAACATTGTTACATCCTGAAGACGTTATTTCTCTATACTAGCAGGCAAGCTGTCTAGGAGCAGTCCAATCATTCGATTCTATATAAAAGTGATTACTGAAATTGCTCAGTATTCATGAGATATGTCATTACCTCAGTTAAGAGACTACATGTCTACATATGCTCTGAGAGACAATATTCTCAGTCAGAGGTTTTTGCGGCATGAACTTTCATGCTTTAGTGAGAGACATGAGCCTCAATACTCATCTGATTGCTGGATCAGGAGTATGTACAATTATGGTTTTATGATTTTAGCCCTTGTCAAAAATCCACCATCTACATTAAGTCCCCTACTTAGTGAGGGACATTCATGTTCCTCGGTCAGCACTGGATGGTGATTTTCCAGTTATGAACGAAATAAGTAATTGAACTTAGTCGTAAGATAAGATGTTACCGGATTTTCGATTGCGCGAGCGAACAACGGTTTGAACGAAGATCCCAGTGGAATGATAAAGCATCATCTGATGAGCAAAAATTGGTGTAGAACCGTTGCTGATTTGATGATGGAACCTCGGTCGATTTTGGATTCACGGGTCCCGCCCATGAATAGAAATCCTTGTTTTAGGAATAGACGCTCGTTCATTCGTTAGTTTAAGGAACAAACAAATAGACCTGAGTCTAATGATATAAAATTTTGTCTATGAGCTTTCACGAAAACCGAAATTTTATTTTTTTAAATATGTGAGATTTCACAAAGTGGAATAAACTCTCGTTTCAAAGGTGGATGCTCGTACGAGAGAATTTTTTTTTTTTTTTTTTTTGAATAAACAGTTAGTTATAAAATTTTGTTTATGAGCTTTGATGAATTTTTTTTATCTTCGAGCTTTCGAAAATCTTTGACAATATACTCTCGCTTCAAAGACAGATGCTCGTGCGAGGGAGCAAAAATATATAGATATATTTTTCAAATTTACGTGAGTTTCACGTTAAATATTTACATACTTTGTAAAATCATGATTTGATTTTGAACAACTATTGAATGTAGACAATTATACATGGTGAAATAATGTCTGTATATAAGTTTTCACAATTGTAGAATCGGCGTCTGTCCAATTTTTTGAAAAACCAGTGGATGTTAAAATTCACGTGAGTCGTTCACGGGTTTATGAACATCAAGTCATGATTTTGAATATTGCAGGTTTGAAGGAACGAGCAAGTTTCAGAATTCTGACATTATAATCACTATAGCTAGTGAAATTGTAAATAGGTAAGAATTGGATTGTTACCATTTTTGTAGACGCTGATATGAGCACCTTTGTTATGCTTTCATTTCACTGCTTTGATGAAATTTGCACCTCTGAATGACATTCTGAAGTAGAAATATCACATGGATTCCGCAGCTACTTTGCAGAGATGTCAGTTATGAGACTCCTTTATTTGATGAAGAGGAAGAAGTTGTGACTAAGAGTTCTCCAAATGCGAATGACGAATTCTTCTTGGTCCAATATAAACCCGAAAAATATCATTCAGGTTCGAGCACTGTAAAGTCCCCTATCTCTTTGGTGAGTTGTTAGCGCTCCTTACATCATGACGTTTTCTTGTCCGTGCAATTAGGATCACGAGACCAAGATTTGTTATTTATTTTCAGAATTTTGCTCTGTCAAGCCTTGACAGTCTTCAATTCTCTGCTAGTGAACAAACGGCTTCTGAATCAAGTGTTGAGGAAGAAGTCGGCGTAAGTACTTCTTCATATAGTCGTTCATAGAATTCCTTGAATGAAATATCAATAATTGTTGTTGATGTATCCAGGAGGAGATTTTCATGTAAGGAGGGAGTACTGATGATGCCCATTCATCTTCGGAGGATGGTGAAGAAGAAAACCACGGATTTCGAAACCAAGTGAAAGCAATAGTGTTTCCAATGGTGATGTTGGAAACTCCGGTCCTTTGAGCACTTTAGGGACCAATCCAGTATGTACCCATTGTATGTTTTCTTCGTAGAAGTATGAAATTGCTTATTTTTGAATGAATGAATGAGTACCCATATGAAATGAATGAAAATTTTGCCGAAATACGTCGCTAGAAAATTCATACTTCAGCCTTTCAGTGAAAACGTTGTAGATTCTTCGTATGATGTCGTATTTTCGTGATCAACCCATGTTTTTTCATGCCCAGGAAATTTCCAAGCTGTGAAAAGAAGCTTTTTGAGTTTTGAGCATGTTTAGGTGTCGAAATCGATGAAACAGTGAACTTCCGGGAGCCCTTCAGAAAATTTTCAGCTGGCATGTGATCCAATGTTTTGGCCACAATACTTCGCTCGTTTCTCCAATTGTTGTGAATTTTGGGTATGTTGTAGGGGACATACATATGAAGAGAATGGTATATGATCTATCCCTATATTCTTCACCAATTGCTCCCAGATCACTTCTTCGTGCAGGAGAGTGTAAAATTGTCTCAGACGAGCTCGTTGTAAAACACCCATGTTGTGTCATAGGACCATTCGCTTGTGTTTTGAAGGGTTGGTGAAGAATTTAAATGTCATTAATTCATTTGAGATCAGGAACCCTTGATTGATACATGAGCATGGTGCTTGCAGCCATCTTGTTTCTGTCAGTCATAGAAACATCACTTCTGAAACCCTGGTCAAGGGACCATAACTGAGGTTGCTCTCAAGAGGGGGTGGTGTAATGACCATGGTTTCATGTCCCGGTGGTAGCATTCCTTTTATGATGAATGGTGAGCGCATGAGAGTCTGGTGCCATGGGTCTTGGACTGTGAAACTGATCGTCATGATAAGCGGACTGTCAGTCCCCAGTATTTTTTAAATCTCTCTTTTCGTTTTTTCTTCTTCTGGAAAAACTTGGATAGAGGACCCAGGTAGAAAAATTGATGTAAATACCTAGGTGGTCGAAGTTGAAGGTACCTTGATAAAGGACTTAGTGGAAAGACCTGGTGGACACCGATCGACTGTGAAAGTTATGAATCTCGTCTAAGAATTGCCGCTTGCATATTGTATGCTCTGGAAGCTGCATGAACCTCATACGACGTCAGAATTTGATGCTTGACCCCAACTTTTGAAGCTAAGAGATTATGTTATCACATGAGAGAAGAATCACTCAATTTTTAGCTGTAAAGGTCAGCCAACGAAGCGTGCACATTTGTAATTAGTAATCCCGTACAAACTTTTCAGATTTCGTAGACCTGACGGTAAAGGCCGTATCTTTCAGCTCGTATGTCCGATTGATGTGACCTTTTGGTATGTTGTATCAGAGACATAGACGAACATATTTCATTGAGGAATAATTGTCTCATTCTTCACCCATTGGTACGTTTTTGTAAATCCATGGCCTGAAGTGTGTTGTATCTCTTTTGTGGAGGTGATGAGAACATCTTGTAGAAGACTTTGAATTGTGCCCACCAGTCGTGCAAGCTTTGGTAAGAATTTCATGTGAGCATGTTATTAGGTATACACATCTTGATATGAATCATTAGTTCTTGGATAAGTCCGCTTCATGTGTAACATTTCAGAGAATGGTTAGCTGATGAAGACGGATGTTGCACCTGAGACTGTTGTTGATGCTGAGATCACTATTGAATTCTCTCCAGAAATTCTTGTTGGTGCTGAGACCATGAACGGATTTCCTCCACATATCATTGTTGATGTCGATACTATGGTCGGAGTTACTTCACAAACTGAAAAGGTTAGAACCATGATTTATCGACATAGCCTTTACTCCTCCATCCACTGAGCCCTTACATTCACGAACTAGTTGGAGGTTTGCGCATCCCTAAGATGTAGGTGTACTGGGAGTACAACCCAAATTTTCCTAATCAATATGACTTTACTGTGAACCGGCTTCATCATTGAGTCGACGTTGGTGCAGCAGATAGCAGCGACGGTCTCCATTCTGGGTGTGATTGGTGAATATGGGAAGTTCCTCAGTCGTGCAGGGGCTTGTGATGTAGAGAGATTCCGTTGATAAAGTTTTCATGGAATCGCATCCGGTTCCAATGACTTGCTATTTCTTGAATCTTGTCCAATAAGATCAAGTCCCCAGTGCATGTTGAAGGAATTCTTGCCATCGATGGAATCTGTATGGACAACTCTGAGTTGTTTTCTAGAGAATCAACTAGACTCAATCAAATAGAAAATACTCAAGGAGTTATTATCTTAATATCTCGATTTGATTTACCAAATAGCAAATATGATTCGTGAGTTATAGTCAAAGAGAGATAACTTGGATGGTACCAAAGACCAATATCCAAGTGTCAGTCAATTTAAATCAACAACCAATAAGGTCGGATATTCTAATTGATTGAACAATGCACAACATGTATTATTTCGATTATATAACAAAATATAATGCGGAAAAGAAATAACACAGACACCAAAATTTTAACGAGGAAACCGCAAAAGCAGAAAAATCCCGGGACCTAGTCCAGATTAAACATACACTGTATTAAGCCGCTACAGACACTAGCCTACTCCAAATTAACTTCGGTCTGGACTGTAGTTGAACCCTAATCAATCTCACACTGATACAAGGTACATTTATGCTCCTACGCCTCTGATCCCAGCAGGATACTGCGCACTTGATTCCCTTAGCTGATCTCACCCACAACCAAGAGTTGCTACGACCCAAAGTCGAAGACTTTAGCAAACAAATCTGTCTCACACAGAAAAGTCTACAAGATATATAAATTCATCTCCCACGAATAAACCTATGAGTTTTGTTCCATCTTTTGATAAATCAAGGTAAATAGGAACCAATCAATAAAACCAGACTTATATTCCCGAAGAACATCTCACTTTTATCAATCACCTCACAGTAATCTTAATTGACACAGCGAAAAAAGATATTGTGGAATCACAAACGATGAGACGAATGTAGGTACCGAATATCGCAAGATATTGGTTCACGAATATCGTAACAAGTATAAGGGGAAGGTGTCACAAGATAATGCGATAATAGAAGAAACACGAAAGAAGTGTGAAGGATTTTTGAACATGAAATAGGTTTGCGAATATAAGTTGCGATATTTCGCAGCTTACATATAAGAGGCACCCTTCTTTACTGTTCGCTAAGGGACACACTCATGCTAAGGGCAGACTGTTTCAAAGCAATTGCTAAAGGCAGTCGAGTCATTTAATTGGGGTGCCAAGATTCAAATATTGTTTAAGGCACGAGTCCAGATTTCTGGAGTTGCCATTGCCGCCATCTTTCTTCACCATTTAATCTCGACCATTTCAGAGGTTCAGCTGTGGAGTTCACAGGGAAGGCATGGCAGACAGCACGTTATGGTGATGCTCAGTTTGTCAAGTTCACAGCACACGAGCACGTGAAGGAAATGATTGCACTGAACGTGAACTAAATAAAAAATAAAGCGACTTTGGCATTGCAGACACGGTAAGTGGGCGTAAGAAAAGCATCATGGCGGAAACGTGAAGGCAGGAGCGAGTTGGCGAGTAGCGTGGCAACTGAAACGAGAGAAAGTGGGAGGAAAGCGACAACGTGATGGGAGAAGAAAGAAGATATCACGTGGGCAGCTAAGTGGAGAAAAGAAAGAAGCAACCCACTCGTGGGAAAAGAACGTAACGATTGAGGATAACATGAGAACGTAAAGAATTATGGTGGGAGCGGAAGAAAATAATGGATTATGGGTCATTCACGTGAGTAAAGAAAGAAGAGATGGAGCTCACGTGAAGGTGTGAATAAAGTGGGAGAGAACATGCGCATGGGAAGAATGTAAGCTATGAGCGTGGGGAACAATTAAAGAATACTAAATTTCGGCTGAAATTAGTGTTGAGAGAAGGGGGAATTTTGTATAAAAGGGGGGAAAAAAATGAGGAGAGGGGATAATTTTTATCAGTGCAATACCATTTCGATTTTCATCATGTTCTAAATTTATTTGCTAGAGTTTAGATGAAGCTCTAGCCTACTGATATGCCATTCATACTTTGTGAGTTGTTCTTGAATGTTTGAAATTGTTTAAGATATAATTTAATCCAAGTTTGTCAATATTTTGCTCTCACAATGTATGCCATGTATCCATTGTAGTTAGAATATCACTATGTTGATTATCTTCAACTCATGCTTAAAAATATTATTGATCCTTAGATTAGTTGTCTTGTAACTAGACAACACGCTTTGGAGAAATATTTTAGTTGTGATTAATTTATCCATTGGAGAAACACCCTGGATACAAGGTAAACTTGAATCTGCTATAAGGACAAGAATAACATCATAAATTAAATGCATATTGTAGGTTAGTAGTGGATTTGAAAGCTCTAGTATCCGCATTCTCAGTGTTTACACCTGTGTTATTTTCTTCTATTTACTTTTATTATTTGAGTCACTTAAAAAATCATTTTTCAATCATCAGACAAAACAAAACTCTTTTGGTTACTTTTATTTGAATCGGTTTAGTAATATTTTGGAATCACTTCTACACACCGAGTCTACTATTGGGATCGATTCGCATTTGTGTGTCTACATTAGATTGCACTTGCGTTTTTACATAGTAGTAGGTACTTTTCCGGAGCCTATCAAGTTTTTGGCGTTCTTGGGTTTAGGTGGCAGTGTAGTTGCTTCTTTAGCTTCACTTTGCGATTTCATTGTGCTTGTTCAGCATTCATTTGTTCAAAAAGAACATGAATCGTACCAGACAGCACGGTACACGGTAGGCTAACACCGATACACAGAATACTGTACATAGGGTAATGTTCACCATTTCGGTACACATTCATTGTTTAATTTTATTGTTCCTTTGTATCAAGAATCGTTCTTTCAGACGCTCTTGTTATTTTTTGTTCTTCTTTACGTTTGTTGTTTTTGTCCTTTCCCTTTAATTTGGAACGAAGAAAATTTACCAAAGCTTTTGGTAAATATTTAAAAGACTTGAAAGTAAAGCGAATCTAAAAGGAGGCGGAAGAAGAAGATTTTTCTTACATAAAAAAAAAAAAAAGAGTTTATTTATTTATTTATTTTTAGATTGTATTAGGATTTATACTTGTAATTTTCTTTTTCTTTGCATTTTATCTTCTTTGAATTTGGACTTTGGACATTCTATTTTTATTTTTAAACCTACGGGAAGGGTAGTATTTAAATATCACACTGTTTTGAGAGAAGGCGGTGATTACAATATCACCTCGGCCCCTCGGGTTCGTTCATGACATAGGAGTCGTGTATTGAGTCGATCATCAACGGATTCATCCCAGATGCGTACGGAGGTAAATTTGTCGAAACACTGTGAATCTCCTGTTAATGTATTCTTGTATTCCTTCGGTTGCATATATGTTGAGGATTTGAATACAGCTGTTTTGAACACCTAGTAAAGGGCAAACGACCATATAATATGAGGTTGATTTCATCACATTCTTCTTCTTGCCCGCTTTAGAAAACAATACCTAACATGGACCTAAGCTTTAAAATTTGAAATAGAGCGAGACCTATAAGGTAACGAGCTTATAGGACAGTCCTTCGAAAATATTGGTTACTCTTTAAGCATACCTCGAAGTTCATAATAGTTTACGAAAATTGAATGCGTGACTACGCTTGCCTTGGAATGCGGTGAGGCCTTGGGTATCAAAGCTCATGCAGCTTCCCTCGCCTCTATTCAATTTACTTTAAACTCGCATTGATTCCAGAGGGGTTTGCTCAGATTATAACGAATCCCTTTCGAAAGATTAGAAGGTTGGTCTAGAAAACAATCTAAGTGGAGCCATCATGCTTTTTGTTTGCTAGAATCGATGGTTTCTTGTGGTAAAGTCGGCCTTGTTTTGCGATTGCATAGAACTTCCCCTTTAGGATTTTTTCTTTTTTTTGTATGCCCGAGGTCATTAGTGAACGGGGCTTCAAAAAAAAAAAAAAAAAAAAAAAAATATATATATAAAAAAAAATAATTAGTTGTATTTTTTTCAGCAAAGTGGCATCTGCAACAAGCCTAGTGCTAGATAGAGACCATGTCAGGATTTTGGTCTGCAGGTGGGGATGAAACAAATCCATCAGAGAGCTTGCTTACGGGCATGCTTCACATTATGAACCTCCCATAGACCATGATGTCAATAGTTATAGGGATTTCTGGACATTTTCCAGTCCTGAGCATCAATACATGGACCCTAATAACTACTCTCACATGTATCATCCAGCACAGTAGTGAAAATGAACATCTTTACGGTGCCCAACTCTCACAATCATCACTTTTTGTACCGGTTAGTAGCTCGAACTCAGACTTTAGAAATGCAATGCATGAATCTGCATATAATTCTTACAAGGCAATCCAAATCTATGCTTGTACCTTATATGGAGGCTTGGACCATCCTGAGAATTGCTATATTTTGCATGATTTTAGGCAATCTAGAGAATATAATGAAAATCAAAATATGAAAATGAAGCGAGAATACAAAGCATAGCCATTGGACCATAATCAACCTTTCGAAGGTTGCAATCAGATTTTATAGACCCTAATGACCATGCACACATGTATCATTCACCAGTGGGAAGTTGAACAATTTTGTACTCAATCTGTGGAGGAAAATCTCGACTCATCGAACAAAATAATGCTAGAAGTGTATTGCATGATAAACCATATAGCATTGATAATGAATTTCCTACTGTTGATGATTCCCCTTCCTTTGAACAACTCAATACCATTTTAAGGATGAATTTAATTCATTTACAAAATCAGGAAAGGGAGGACTTTCAAAATGAAATGTTTATCACCCATAATGAAGTCAATTATGACAATAGTGTGTCTAGTCTTACTCGTGCAAAATCGATATTTCTTATGAACCTGTTTTAAAAGAAGAGACTAGAAATACTACAATTTGTATGGAAATGCATTTCTATGATGATGATGATGATATGTTAGAAGAACATGTTTTTACTGAAAATATTGTCGAACCTTTGAGTAGGGGACATTAGGCTTCTTTGCCTCGACCTTAATGAATGATGTTTCTTCTAGTGTTACATACACATGTGATGTTGATACTAATCTTGAGCTTTGTGCAATTTTTACGTGCGGAAGATGAGCATCTACACAACTTGATATTGACTTAGAAAATGTTGAATCTTCTGTAGACACCAATGATACTATGTATGAAAATAAATTTGATGTGTCCATTCTCTTGCCTAAGTCGATTAAGGATGTTTCTTTGATATTCATATGCATGAAAATGAAGTTGTAGGTGATGATTGTGAACTAGGACTTATTGATTTGTTTGATGAGCATGAGCATGATGTGGTACTTTGTTTGGACTTAGGGAGATTTGAATCATGTGATAATACTTATAGCTTGAGAGTTATGATTCCATGCTTAAGTCACAACATGACTGCTGTCTTAATGTCACGAGAGAGGTTGTCAAACCCATTTTGTGGACAACTCAAAGCTTTGGATTAGAACTGCGTGCATCTCAAGTCCTTTTGGACTATTTTTAAATAAATATAATACCTTTGATGAGCCACAATTAGAGTTTAATCATGTCTCTCCATCCATCCTGACAAAATCCACTTTGAACTAGATCTTGTGCATGATGCACCCCTGAAATTGTTAGATTTTTGTACCCAAAAGTTTATCTATTGAAAATTCTAGGTTTGGGGTAACTCATTCACATATGCAGTCTTACTTGCATTGTTGTCCTATTATAATTGTGCAAGGCTGTTGTTGTGTTCGCACTCCGTCTTTAGGGTTGATCCTCAACTCTTTAGATTGTTAGTATATGGTGAATTTTTGTATATAATCCAGTAGATATTGTTAAATCTTGTTTCATGAACCGGTTAAGTTGTATTTTGTATATATTGTGCTAACCAAACTTTTGTCTTGCTCTCATATTGTTTGCTTTCAAAGCATTCATCCAATTATGGTTAGCACCATCCTTTTTGCATCTGGTAATCTCTTTCCTTTAAATCTGCTCTGCCTTGTTCTCTTGATATGTGTTCTTATCATCTTTTGAAACATTGAGGACAATGTTAGATTTAGGTTTGGGGGTATGTTTTGCATATAGAGTTTTTAGTCTTTTATTTTAAAAATCAAAAATCAAAAAAATTCAAAAAAAAATCTTTGTAAATATTTGCATAAAACCTAACTTTTAGAGATCTTAAAGTCACTAGTATGCTTCTAGCTATGTTTAGAGAGTCGTAGAAATAGCTGAACTTGAAGTCTTGGAGAACACAATCGGGTTTCTTAGGTTATTAGCGTTAAAGTTGGATTTAGCCATGCTGAGGGCTTAATTCGTCTTTGTAAAGAAATTCGGTAGTAGAATTGTGATCACCCATAGTGGAGACTACCATTTTTACATCGGCAGAGCACCGGCCTTCCAATTTGTGACTTTCTAAAAAAATTTTAGAGAGTGTGTCACCGTACGTCAATTCCAGGTAGGAATGGTGAGCTACCCAACTTCGCACCACTTTCAGCATATTTTTGATCTCTTGGAGTGCTAATTTTGTCAATCATGAGGGTGACGTCTAAAGATGAAAACTCTTCTTGTAGTTCGATGAGCAATTAGCATCACTCTATCTCTCTCAACAACATCAACAGATTCATAGAAACACATCATCAACGAATGAGCAACATCAAAAAGTAGTCCAAGGTTTACATGCAACAATACAGTGAAATAAGCGAAATATTATACGCATTTGAAGAGGTATTTTCAAAGAAAAGAAAATAAGATGAGAATTAGTGAAGTTTATGAAATCAAGACAATACAAGTTGTGAAGAATTGAGTAATAAAGTCCTTTCATCATGGAGTTAGTAGTTTTATTGTTTTTGTTGTTATTTTCATTTCGTGTTTAATAATTTAAAAAAAAAAAAAATTTGAAGTTTATTTTCTTAGTTTAGTTTGATACCACCATGGTAAAGAAGAAGAATTCAAGAAGAAAATTCCAAGCAATAAGGAAATTGAGGAGAAAAGTTACAAATTGTAAGTTTTTGTAGTTGAGAAGTTCACCATCAGCAGTTGAAGAACGGAGATTGAAGACATTTCTATGGATCTTGGAGAGTGGTGTTGATTGCCGATCGGATGTGAAGGTAAGTGAGTACTCCCATCCTTGCTAATGATTGATTTCCTTTCTTAGAGATCATGGGAAAAAGATTCTTTTGTCCACAATTCTGTGGAGTCTCCAAAATTATTTGGAAGGTTCTCCTTCCCGCCCATCAACGTGCGGGATTTCTCTCTTTATTCCTGTCTGAGAGACTAAAAAGCGGTCTTTTTTGAGTGCAATTATCATAAACCCCTATTAGGTGAAAGGGTGAGGCTTGTGATTATTCTCGAACCAGAACATTCTTTTTCATATGGTATGGTTATTTCTCGCTCAACTCTTAAGGATGAATGCGTTCTTTGGTATTCTAGCCTGTGTTACTAGCACAGAAACTCTAAGTCCTCATAGCTCCTTGGATGCTTGGGACTCTGTTACGCTCTGAAATGGAGGAAGGTTTTGGGTACATCTCGATAGGCCCTCACGAGATTACAACTCGTCCACTAGGGACACCTAGGGGTTTAAAGGCTTAGTGCATACGCTAAATGCATCGAATGACCGCACGACAAGTGGTATATTTAGGATTTCTTAATTTCTGTTTCACTTGAGGACAAGTAAAATTGGGTTTGGGGGCTTGATGAGTGCCAAATGATTTGACATATTTCTACACCTTTTTATTGGCTTTTAACTCATCTTTTGCGCTTAAAAATCATATATTATCCCAGATTCTGTGTTTCCTTTGTTTTCAAGAATAAATACTTGTACTCATTAATTTTGTGTTTTAGGTACAAAATAAAGCTTGGATGAATTAAGGGCGAAAAGCGAGAGACGGCGAAAGAACGGCGTCATTTGAGTTCGTATGAAGAAGTTATGAGCAAAACAAGAAAAGGGGCATCTCATGTTAAGAGGCACCCTTACGCTTCGCTAAGGACACACTCATGCTAAGAAAGACTGTTTCTTAGCAATTTCTAAAGCAGATCGAGTCATTTAATTGGGGGTGACAAGATTCAAATATTGTTTAAGGCACCAGTCCAGATTTCTGGGAGGTTGCGCTGTCTTCTTCGCCCATTTAATCTCGACCATTTCAGAGGTTCAACTGGAGTTCACAGTGGGAAGGCATGGCGGAAGCACGTTATGGTGATGCTCGGTTTGTCAAGTTTCACGCAGCATTTGTTAACGTGAAGGAAATGATTGCACTGAAACGTGGAACTAAATAAAAATAAAGCTGACTAGAGGACGCGAAAGAGATGGCGTAAATGAAAGATCATGGGCGAAAACGTGAAGGCAGAGCGAGTTTGAGGCGTAGCGTGGGCAAAAACGAGAGAAAGTGGGAGAAGCTGACAACGTGATGGGAGAAGAAAGAAGATATCACGTGGGTAGCTAGGTGGAGAAAAGAGAAAGAAGCAACCGCTCGTGGGAAAAGAAAGCGAACTGAGGATAACATGAGAACGTAAAGAAATTATGGTGGTGAACGTGAAGAAAATAATGGATTATGGGTCATTCACGTGAGTAAAGAAAGAAGAGATGGAGCTCCCGTGAAGGTGTGGATAAAGTGGGAGAGAACATGCATGGGAAGAATGTAAAGCTATGAGCGTGAGACAATTAAAGAATACTAAATTTCGGCTGAAATTAGTGTTGAGAGAAAGGAAATTTTGTATAAAAGGGGGGAAAAAAATGAGGAGAGGGCATAATTTTTATCAGTGCAATACCATTTCGATTTTCATCATGTTCTAAATTTATTTGCTAGAGTTTAGATGAAGCTCTAGCCTACTGATATGCCATTCATACTTTGTGAGTTGTTCTTGAATGTTTGAAATTGTTTAAGATATAATTTAATCCAAGTTTGTCAATATTTTTCTCTCACAATGTATGCCATGTATCCATTGTAGTTAGAATATCACTATGTTGATTATCTGCCTTTCATGCTTAAAAATATTATTGATCCTTAGATTAGTTGTCTTGTAACTAGAGTTAATGCTTTGAGAAATATTTTAGTTGTGATTAATTTATCCATTGGAGAAACCCTTTACAAGGTAAACTTGAATCTGCTATATGACAAGAATAACATCATAAATTAAATGCATATTGTAGGTTAGTAGTGGATTTGAAAGCTCTAGTATCCTCATCTCGAGTGTTTACACAAAGTAATATTTTCATTTACTTTTATTATTTCAGTCACTTAAAAATCATTTCGTCGTACCGACAAAACAAACTCTTTTGGTTACTTTTATTTGAATCAGTTTATAATATTTTGGAATC